>BPLR01010878.1:0-20901 GCA_021605095.1 Caerostris extrusa
TTGGAGACCAAGAACCTATGGTTTAAAGCAGATTCCGAACTACTACAAACATCCACGGTAACGTGGGACCCGAACTCAAAGCTGTGGCCAGAGCGCTAACCATTAGGTCAGGCGCCTTCAATTCAATTATAATAACATAGATATTTCGAACATTTAAATTTTATTAAAAATCCCGTTAAAAAGTATTTTAAATAAATTGAATAATTTAATAAAAGCATTTTGATAATTCCTGCTTAAAATGTAAGCGGATATATTTTGTTGTTTTATAAAAAACTTGGCTTATACAAAAAGTAAAAAATGTAACATTATTGCTTCAATCAAACAAAGTTTTTCACGAATTAAAAAAGAAACAATTTTTCTTTACATTTTGAAACTATTTTATAAACACGTCAATGTGCCATATGGTTAAAAGAAATTTTGAAACACATAAAAATAAAAAGCAATTTAAACAATTTTACTTTCAAATTTACCGTTTTTATATACAAATCTAAAACCTTTTATTCTATTTTTATGGAAGACTTTTAGCATTGTTTTTAGTAAGCGAAAAGAATTCTTATCTTTTTGTCAAATGACGTTGAGGAGAAAAAATATCCTCTGCAAAAAAATTCTATTATAATAGATAAAATTCTAAACATAGATAAAGTAAAGCTTTCATATAATGTTGTACATGTATGCAAACATAATAATTTCTAAAGAATAGAAGAATATATTTTTCTAAAAATAGAAAGTAACCTTTACTTTATTTTGTCATAATTTCAACTTAGATCTAAGAACATGAAATTACTTTAAGACTCACCTACTCAAAAATTTGCATAAATGTAGAAAACTACTTCTAGTTTTTTTTTTTTTTTAAATATTTGTTAAATATGAGAATTAAAATTATAGAAAATGATCTACTTGATATTTTTTAAGGGGTTAAAATGTGTTACCTATATAAAAGTTAAATACAGGAATTGTGATAAATACTTTCTTAATATAATATTAAATATTATATCGATTGCGATGAGATTATTTTTAAAGTATAGTTAACATAAATTTATACTTTTTGATGACCTCAAATGGACTTACACCAATTTCAAAGTCAATAAAATGGGAAAATCATACATTTATGAAGCATTAAATATGGGACTTCAGTTTAATCAAACCAATTTTTATGAAATTTTTATTAAATATGTCAAAAAAAAAAAAAAAAAAATAAATAAAATGAAAAATTTTATTTCAATATTTCTTCAGGTAATGCCATTTTAATTAATTAATTAAATTACATTTTTTTTTATCTGTTTTATACTCTACAAGAAACAGAGGAAGTATCAAAATTCCAGTAGACGAACTAAAATTCTATGTCATTAACAGTGTTGTTGTTTGTCGTATACCTCATGGAAGGAGGGATGCAGCTTTTGTTCTGATGGAGCACCCGTAGGTAGAAGTCTGACTTCTGCTCCGTGTCGCTCTTACAGTCATAGGAGACCGGGACCTACGGCTTAAAGTGGATTCCGAACCACTACAAACAACCATGGCACCGCCGGGACTCGAATCCTAAACCTGTACAATTCGAAAATTAGAAGCTCTAGGGACTCGAACCCGAAGCCTGTGCAATACAATAATGCGAAATTCACTTTAAATCATAGGTACCGATTTAATATGACCTTCGAACCACTACAAATATACATGGCACCGCCAGGATTCGAACCGAAACCTGTAGCTCTAGTCACTCGGCCATCAGGCCCCTAAAAATATTTTTAAAAAATTCTAAAAATCAATATATATTTTTATGAAAGTGCCGGGAATTTAAGTTTATACAGAGCCCTGATTTTGATACCTTTAAAAATTCTGAATTCCCCCTGGTTTTCAAGCATTATCCCAAGCATTTTGGATTTACTGAAAATAATATACTTTCGTACGTTTTGTAACAAAAGGTTTTGACTGTTATATAAAGATGTACATAAACTTTAAAATAAAAAAAATAATAATAATTTTGTAAAAATTTTCTTTGATAACAATTGAAATAATAAACAAAAAAAAGTAATTAAATTTACAATAATAATTAAAGAAATAATTCAAATTTCCAGTCATCACCCAATCTCGAATATTTTTAAATTTTCAGCTGCCTTATGTTAGTATCAAGATAAAAAATAATTTTAAGTTCATTGGCTTAGGGTTTTATCAAAATGTAAATGAAACCTCCACTCCTGAACGTGATTGACGGCCGTAATTTATCTGTTTAAACAACCATCAATACTTTTTCAGCTGCGAGACGTTAACTTATTCATAATGCTTGAAATTCGTTCTTCAATTTCAGCTGTAAATAATTTTTCAATATAATTAAATTAAAAAACGTCCTATTTCAATACTGATATCCATTTAACATTTAAATACATATCAGTTGTGAAACATGACATTGTTTAAATTAATTATATTGAAAACATTATTTATAGCTGAAATGGATCTAAATGTTCTTCTGAGAAAGCTTTTATTTGTAATAATAAGATAAATATCTGGAAATATTGAGTGTTTGACAGTAACTTCCTCATATTTTCTGAGAAATTCTACAAAATTTCTGTAACACTTAAAAAAGCCATGTTTCCATACTGATATGTGTTTAAATATTAAATGCATATCAGTATTGAAACATGACATCTTTTAAATTTGATTACACTAAAAAATTGATCTATAACTGAAATTGAAGAACGAATTTCAAGCATTTTGACTTTACAGAAAGAAAATATATTTTCGTATGTTTTATAAATAAAGATGTACATAAAATATAAAATACCAATAAGTTTTCAAAAATTTTTCTCTGATAACAGTTGAAATAATGTTGTTGTAGTTCTAATGCAGCTTGAAATACAGAGACAGTTAATCTTTATGTCATGAACAAGGGCTGCCCTGCTGTTACTCATTGAGCACTAACCAGGGAGCACGTGTAGCTTGAAGATAGGCCATGGACGCGAGTAACACTACCCCCACAACGCTTTAAGATCTTTTAGGCGGAACCACTACACCACATTTAGGCGGTTTTAAAGTGGATTCGAACAACTACAAACATTCATGGCATCGACGGGATTCGAACCCGAGATCTGATGATAATGTTACCGAGCGTTAGTCACTCGACCATCAGGCCCCTACTTGAAATAATAAACAACAAAGAATAATTAAATTTACAAGAATAATTAAAAAACAATTAAAAAAAAATATTCGAATTTACTGTCATCCCCAAATCTCGAATTTTTTTTTCTTTCAAATTTTCTACAATTTTATGTTAGTATCAAGATAAAAACTCATTTTAAGTTCATTGGCTTATGGTTTTTATCAAAATCTAAAGAAACATCCACTCCTGAACGTGATTGACATCAACAATTTTTCTGTTTAAATAACCATCAATAGTTCTCAGCTAAGTTATTCAAAATGCTTGAAATTCGTTCTTTAATTTCAGTTATAAATAGTTTTTAGTGTAATTAAATTAAAAAATGTCATATTTCAATACTGATATGCATTTAACATTTAAATACATATCAGCATTGAAACAGGACATTTTTAAAATTTAATTATATTAGAAAAACTATTTGTAGCTGAAATTGATCTAAATTTTCTTTTGTAATAATCAGATAAATAACTTGAAATATTGAGTGTTTGCTAATAATTTCCCCATAGAAAATATTTTCTGAGAAATTCTACAATATTGTAACACTTAAACATGACATGTTTCAATGCTGGTATGTGTTTAAATATTAAATGCCTATCTGTATTGAAATATGACATTTTTTAATTTAATTATATTAAAAAATCTATCAATAACTGAAATTGAAAAGAAGAACGAATTTCAAGCATTTTGACTTTACAGAAATAAAATATATTTTCGTATGTTTTCTAAATAAAGATGTACATAAAATTTAAAATACCATAAAAAATAATAACATTTCACAAAAGTTTTCTGTGATAACATGAAAAAAATAATTAAAAAATTAAAAATGATAAATAAAAGGAAAAAAACCAATTTACTGTCATCACCAAATCTCGAATCTTTTCTTTCTAATTTTCAGCTGCTTTATGTTAGTATAAAGATATGTATTTAAATGTTCAATGCATATCAGTATTGAAATATGACATTCTTTAATTTAATCATATTAAAAAACTATCTATAAATGAAATTGAAGAACGAATTTCAAGCATTTTGACCTTACAGAAAGAAAATATAATTTCTTATGTTTTGTAAATAAAGATGTAGATTGACTTTAAAATACCACAAAAAAATAATAATTTTTCAAAAACTTTTCTCTGGTAACAATTGAAATAATAAACAGTAATCAAATTTACAACCATAATTAAAAATAATAAATAAACGAAAATATTTTAATTTGTCATCACCAAATCTCGAAACTTTTCATTTAAATTTTCAGCTGCTTTTATGTTAGTATCAAGGGCCTGAATGGCCGAGTGGCTAGCGCTTGGTACCATAGGTTTCGGGTTCGAGTCCCGGCGGTGCCATGGTGTTTGTAGTGGTTCGGAATTTTAAACCGTAGCTCCCGGTCCCAATAGGATCGTTGAGCGTTGCGGGGCATTGTTACTCAGCGTCCGTGGCTTATCTTCAAGTTACACGCGCCCCCTGGGTAATGCAAAATGAGTAACGTCTGTGCAGCGCTTACCTTAAGGTATCCAAGACCAAGTTGTCTAAGTGTTTGCCAGCTGCATTATAAAGAAAAAAAAGTATCAAGATAAACAAGATATATATAAAAAAAAATTTTTTTTAGGTCATTTCCTATTTTTTTTTTTCACTCTATTGCAAAGAGTCCTTTATAAAAAAAAAAGTTGAAATTTTCCTCTTACATCTGGCGCTCTCTATTGGTAGATACATACAACTTAAATCTAAAAAAAAAACCTAAAATTAATGAATTAAATATAATTGCTGAATTAATATTTGAAACAACTGTATTGACATCCAGTATCATCCACTACAAGTTCAAAAGAAATGTATTTGAACTCGAGTGGATGAATAAAAAAGTATTTTATGAACGATTGAAAATTTGAACAAGATATATAAAGGGAGAGTGTGAGATAATAGTAGGAATTGAAAAAGAGTAATTAAATTTACGATAATAATTAAAAAATTCTAAATAAAAAAAAAAAACCCAATTTACTGTCGTCACCAAATCTCGAATCTTTTTCTTTCAAATTTTCAGCTGCTTTATATTAGTATCCAGATAAAAAAAATCCTTTTAAGTTCATTGGCTTATGGTTTTTATCAAAATCTAAAAAAGAAATATCCACTCCCAAACGTGATTGACGCCCGCGATTATCTGTTTAAACAACCATCGATACTTTTTCCAGCTGCGAGACGTTAACTTATTCATAATGTTGTTTAAATTTTTGAATTGTAAATAAATCTGTTTGAAAAAGAATGATTTCAATACCGCCACGGATGTTAAATCAGCTTCACTTACTCACACGAAAAAAACAGACCTAGCTCACTATAAATAAATAAAAAGAAGAATAAAAATCTGAAAGAGGAAGAAAAAAAAAAAAAGATGAACTCGCGTATGGAGAAGTGTATTACAAGCGTGTAGTCGTTCCACCCACGACTTGTTTGACAAGAGAACATTTTTTTTTTATTTTATCCGCCATGTTTGAACACCTAATACAGCTGTTTCATTCGATTAAAGGGTGGACTAGAATATGTATGAACAGGATGAAGATGATAATGGAACATGTATATGCTTGGAGATTATAAATATTATTAATTTGGACTATATGTGTATGCATGATGAAGATGATAATGGAACATCATAAGATTAATAATTATATATTAATGTGGACTAGATATGTATGTATGAATGAAGATGATAATGGAACATGATAAGATTAAGAATTATTTGTTAATGTGGACTAGATATGTATGCATGATGAAGACGATAATGGAACACGATAAGATTAATATTTATATATTAATGTCGACAGATATGTATGTATGATGAAGTTGATGATGGAATACGATAAGATTAATAATTATATATTGATGTAGACAGATATGTATGCATGATGAATGTGATAATGGAACATGATAAGATTAAGAATTATATGTTAATGTGGACTAGATATGTATGCATGATGAAGACGATAATGGAACATAAGATTAAGAATTATATGTTATTTTGAACTAGATATGCATGCATGATGAAGATAATGGAACATAAGATTGAATTACATGTTATGGAACATAAGATTAAGAATTATATGTTAACATGTGGACTAGACATGTATGCATGAAAAAGATGATAATGGAACATGATGATATTAATAATTATATATCAATGTGGACTACTAAGGCATGATGATGATAATGGAACATGATAAGAATAATAATTATATGCTAATGGAGACTAATTATGTGGATATGCCTCATGATGAAGATGATAATAGGACATGATAAGATTAAGAATTATATGTTAATGTGGACTAGATATGTATGCATGATGAATGTGATAATGCAACATGATAAGATTTATAATTATATGTTAATGTGGACTAATTATGTGTACATGATAAAGATGATAATGGAACATGGTAATATTAATAATTATATGTTAATGTGGGCTAATTATGTGGACTAGATATGTATGCATGATGAAGATGATAATGGGACATGTTAAGATTAATAATTATATGTTAATGGTAACTAATTATGTGGACTAGATATGTACGCATGATGAAAACGATAATGGAGCATGATAAGATTAATAATTATAGGTTAATGTAGACTAGACATGCATGCATGATGAAATTGATAATGGAACATGATGAGATTAATAATTTAATTCTTTACATACTGATATTTTTTGTAAGAATTGTTTAATTAATTTTGTATTGATTTCAATGAAATAATATTTTAAAAATTTTTTTAATAGAAGTATATTAATTTTTAGATACCAGTTAACAATAAACAACACAAAAACCCCTTATCACAAATCGGAATGATTATATTCTTCAACTATTTATAGATGAAATCGATCTAAATTTTCTATTGAAAAATCTCTTATTTATAATAATCAGATAAATATCTGGAAATATTGAATGTCTACTAATATATTTCCTCATAATAAATATTTTCAAAAGATTTTACAATATTGTATCATTTAAACAATGTCATGTGTCATTACTGATATGTATTTAAATGTTAAATGCATATCGGTATTGAAACGTTACATCTTTTTAAATTTAATTATATTAAAAAAGACTATCTATAGCTAAAATTGATCTAAATTTTCTTCTGAAAAATCTCTTGCAATAACCAGTTAAATTTCTGGAAATATTGTGTGTTTGATAGTAAATTCATCATAGTAAATATTTTCTATAAAATTCGAACAAAAAAGAGAACATCATCTTCTTTATTATATACCACACAAATGTAGGGTAGTTATCTTTTAGGGAGAACTTTTAAGGACAGCTGAACCACATTTGAGTGGTATATGCAAGAAAATCCGTCAAAACTTCCATTAGTCATCCTGGCTTTCATGATGAGATATACCTTCCACACTTTGTGACAATGCCTACGTGGTGACTGCAATGAAGCTCTGCAGCGGGTTCTAACCTGTGCTCTCCTCTGTATTACCTTTCAGAAATAAACTAGGAATTAAGTTGTGTTAAAAACAAATAAAATTATCAAATAAAAATACATGTATTTTATTTTCTATATAAAAATTTTGGTTTGTTTCTCTCTCTACGGTCATTTTGTGCACACTTTGGACAAATTAGACCGGGATTTACAGTTTAACATGGATTCCAAACCACTAGCAAACATCCACATCACCGCCAGGATTCGAACCTGTAGCCTGAGTTACCAAAGGCCAAAGCGCTGGCCAATTGGCCATTAATGAAAATAACAATTTACCTTAAAGAAATTTTATATAAATTTCGATGTGGCCAAACATGGCCGACATCCGCGACCTTGAAGTTTCGTAACAGGTGCTCTATCTATCGCTCTGCGGATAGTAGATAGGTGAAAGATTTCTCCAACTAAGTTATAGTCTGAGCACGTTTTCGGAGATCCCCTCGTAGCCCTTGCTCTTTTTTTTTTACTTTCATATTTCTGGTCAGGGTAGGGGGTAGGGGTGTGGAGATGATGGGGCAAAATCGAGGTAAGGGGGGTGTGGACATATCGTGGATGACCATGCCCATGTAACAACGCATCGTTAACTGGGCATTGCTTGGATTTCCACTTCAGGATCAGGTGAAGAGCGTTCGTGTGCTTTGGTGGGGATGAGTTTTTTCCCCATCCGTGGGGATTTTCTTGTTTGAAATTTCCCTCTTCTTGAAGTCATCGCCCTAAGATACGTGGTAATAAATCAAGGGCACGAAATTGCTGTTAAATGAAGAGTTTAACTGTTAGTGTGTTCATTGACAGAGGTTTTTAAGCTTTCAAAAGAATTAAAAGCAATGAATCGATATTTATTATAAATATATTTAAGGACTATTATTGACTTTTAAAAACCTATTGTTAAATGTTTCGTAATTGTTGAAGGCTATAAACCTTATTGTTAAAGATTATATGATGCCATTAAATATTTTCTAGTAAACTGACATATTAAGAGATTTAAAATATATTATCAGCATAAGAAAAAATATAAATGAAATTAATTAGTTTATTATGTATGTTACATTTTAATGATATATTTTCCATGTTTATTATACATTTATAAAAGAGATCCGTTTCAATTTGATTGTTACCATAGCGTTGATCTCATCTGAAGGAATATTTTGGATTTAAACATGGTGATGTCTTTCTGTGGATATTTAGTTATATAGACATTGGAAATGTCTGGACATTTGGAGATGTCATTTTTGGGATATTTAATACTAAAGGCATTAGAATATCCGGATGTCTAGAAATTTAGAGGTCTTTTTTGTGGATATTAATAATACAGACATTGGATAGGTCTGGATGTCTAGGAATTTGGAAGTCTTTTTGTAGATATTTAGTAATAAAGATGTTAGAGATGTCAGGACATTTTTAGATGTCACTTTCGTGGTATTTAATAATATATACATTGGAATTATCTTGACATTTGGTAATGTTTTTTGTGGATATTTAGTAATAAAGATATTAAAGATCTCTGGATGTATGGACCTTTGGACATGTCTTTTTGTGGATATTTGATAATAAAGACATTTTATAGGTCTGGATGTCTAGAAATTAGAAGATACCTTTTTGAGGATATTTCTTACTAAATACATTACAATTGTCCGGACATTTGAAGATGCATTTTTGTAGATATTTAGTAATAAAGACATCATTCTAAAAGTTGTCGAAATTTTCGTGGTTATGTAAAAGAAAACTGTTTTTTTACTTTCTTTAAAAAGCTAAATAATTTTTATTTTTTCAATAATTTGTCACTTAAATCTTTTCATTTAACACACATACATAAAGCGAGATTGTAGCAGATTAAGCATTATTCAACATATACAACTGAAAGACCTGCAGCATTATTGCAACTAGAAGATGAACGGAAGGAAATAATGCTTTTCAACAGGATGTTTAAAGTTAACTACCCTGTGTTTGCGTGTTCGCAGGAAACTTCTACAGACATAATGGCAATTGATGCGAGACATTCTAACACAAGCACCACCGAATCAACTTTTTTTTTTTCCTTCATGTTTCCATTGTTTTTCGATTCCCACCACAGTTCAACGAGTAAGAAAGAAACCATAATTTTCCCACATGCTAGTTACTATCACTGGACTACCGAATAAAATATTATTTTTTTAGTACATATGTTGTTTCGCTGAAATAATAATACTTTATTTGTGATTTAATTTTTTTTTTTTTGTAAAAATTAAATCTAAATGTATTTTATATGTTTATTTGATAGAAAAATTTGATGCCATTTTTTTTTGCAATAGTTAAAATTTATCTGATACATTTCACGGTACCAACAGTATCAATGAAAATATAATTCAGTAGATTAGTGTGTGAGGCTTTATAGCTGAGTGACTAGTGCTTTGGAGCTCTGTATCACAAGGGTTCGAGTTCCAGCGGTGCTATAGATGTTTATAGTGGTTCAGAATCCACTTTAAGCCATAAGTCCCGGTCTAATATGATTAAAGATCATTGGGCTTCTTTATCAGTGGAAAGGAATGTCAAATGAAAGTCGGTCTTTATGATTGATAAAAAAAATTCTAAATGAATGATCGGTCTTTTGATTTTTGAAAAAGAATACCAAATGAATGATTGGTCGTTATAATTTTTGCAAAGATTGCCAAATGAATGATTTGTCTTTATGATTGATTGACAAAGTACCAAATAAATGATCGGTCTTTATGATTTTTGAAAAGAATACCAAATGAATGATTTGTCTTTATGGTTGATCGACAAAATGCCAAATGAATGATCGGTCTTTATGATTTGGTAAAAAATGATCGGTCTTTATGATTGGTAAAAAAAAAAAAAATTCTAAAAAATGATCGGTCTTTATGATTTTTGAAAAGAATGCCAAATGAATGATTTGTCTTTATGATTGATCCACAAAATGTCAAATGAATGATCAGTCTTTATGATTCATCAACAAAATGCCAAATGAATAATCGGCCATCATGAGTTTTGAAAAGAAGGCCAAATGAATGTTTGACCTTTTTGATTAATCGAAAAAATACCAAATGAATGATAAGTCTTTATGATTAAGCGAAAGAATGCCAAATAAATGATCGGCTTTCGTCTTCGAATTCTGGAGACATTAATCTAAAGAAATTATTTACTAAACCAATGACCTACACCACATATTAGCATGATTTGTAGAATGAATTGTCCCAATATTGGCATCTGAATGAGCACAATCCTCTTCTAGCTACTCCCTATGCCAATTTTCGACAAAAAAGCTTTGTGGGTTTTTTCACATATCGTCTTCTAAATTCACCAAATAAATTATCAATCTTTATCATTGATCAAAAGAATGCCAAATAAATTATCAATCTTTATCATTGATCAAAAGAATGCCAAATAAATTATTAGCCTTTATCATTGACCAAAAGAATGCCAAATGAATTATTAGCCTTTATCATTGACCAAAAGAATGCCAAATAAATTATTGGCCTTTATCATTGACCAAAAGAATACCAAACAAATGTTCAATCATTATCATTGACCAAAAGAATACCAAACAAATGTTCAATCTTTATCATTAACCAAAAGTATACCAAACAAATGACCGTTCTTTATCATTGACCAAAAGTATACCAAACAAATGAGCGATCTTTATCATTGACCAAAAGAATACCAAACAAATGATCGATCTTTATCATTGACCAAAAAGAATACAAAACAAATGATCGATCTTTATCATTGACCAAAAGAATACCAAACAAATGACCGATCTTTATCATTGACCAAAAGAATACCAAACAAATGATCAATCTTTATCATTGACCAAAAAGAATACCAAACAAATGATCAATCTTTATCATTGACCAAAAGAAAACCAAACAAATGATCGATCTTTATCATTGACCAAAAGAATACCAAACAAATGATCGTTCCTTATCATTGACCAAAAGAATACCAAACAAATGATCGATCTTTATCATTAACCAAAATAATGGCAACTAAAGGATCTATATTTATCATAGATCAAAATAAGGTCAATCATTGATCAGAAGAATGTCTGATAAATTATCGGTTTTTGTCTTCAAATACTGGATGCTTTAGCTTGAAGTAATTCTCTATTAGAATGGTAGATTTAAAGCAATTAGGAAGCACTACAGAATGTTTTCTACATTAATTTCTTATCTTACCACAATTTGAAATAAATTCTCACAATAGTGCCATCTGCTAGTTAACCTTCCTTTTCTTGCTACTGTCTATGGTCATTTGTGGACAACAAAGGAAGCTCTTCGGTTAGGTTTGACATGTCGAGTTCATTATCTCAATTCGAAAACCATGACACTCCATCAAAAATACCACAAAATCCCTTTATCAGGGAAAACAACCTGCTGCCATCCAAGTATCTGAAAGATTTCATTCCACAATTTATTCGTAGCTTTAAATGTTCTTTTATTAAACCGTGCTTCATGATGCCCAATTAACTCTGACCGTAACCTTTCACCAGTAAAGTAGTGCTGGCGAGCTGCACTTTGCGCACCTTTTATCAGAGGTGTGCTAACACGTGATATTCCAACCTTCTTCTCATACTCTTCTTTATTTTTTCCCCTCCTTCTTTTCGGTCTACTCAGTAACTCTTACGTGCTTTGAACAAAGAAATCGTTGAACGCGCACATGATTTTTTTTTTTTTTCTTCTTCCCTCAGTCTCAACAGACTATCATGAGATAGGGCGGGTTGCGTTTGCTTTTTGTGTGGAAACCTTTCGATTTTGAATAAAAGGGCTTTGTATTTGGTTGAGTCTTTGATTTAAAAGGGTGAGGTGGAGCTTTTTTTTTTTTTGTTGTAGCTGTTGCAGCTCGTTGAAATCTTATGAATAGAGCTCTGGTTAGGTATGTTGAAGAAAAATTTGCAAAGGTTATGAAACTATAAAAAGTGTTCTAAAGCCTGAACTCTTTGAAAAATTGGTACGTGACGATGGATAGCTCTAGGCTTGATACAATGTAACGTCCACACATGAAAGTGGGTTGAGGTTATTGTCTAATATTCAAATGATATTCCCTTTTTGTGATTTTTCTTACATCTTATTTTTGATGCAGAAATTGCTGTAATACTGCGAATTCCTTACTTTGTAAGGGATCTAAGAAAGGATTTGATTTTTATTTATTAGCTTTGTGGTTCTTCTGAATTGTGGCAAAAATGGATAATTTTTTTTTAAATCTAATACTTCCAATAATATCATCTTCTTTCGTTTTTTTTTATATTCTTATTTTACTTTTTAATTTTTATTCAGAAATAGCTTTACTACGGCCATTTTTTTATTTAGTAATAAGTTCTAGAAAGGGTTTAAATTTGTTTAATGATTCTCCCGAATTGCGGTAAATATGGATAAATTTCGCTTGTTTTTTTTTGTTATATATTTTGAAACTTCAATAATAGCTTTATTTTTGTTTTTATGCATAATTCTTGTTTTTAATTTTAGCTGTAGAAATTGCTATATTGTTGATAAATCTTTACTTAGTAATAAATCCTAGAAAATGTTTGTATTTATTTATTTTCTTTATAATTTCCAAATATGGATTACTTGTTCTGTTTTTTGTCTGCTGTTATCTAACGATATTCTTATTCGATAATAACAGACTGTTGTTCTGCATGTTGTCTGTTATTATTTAATGATATTCTAATCTCGTTTTTTTTTCCATATTCCTATTTATTTTTTTAATAAATGTACAAATTGCTTTTGCTGTTTCCAATTCTCTATTTACTAATAAATCCTAGAAAAATTTGATTTTTATTAATGGTTCTCCTCAACTGGGACAAATATGGATAAATTTTTCTGTTATTATCTAATACTCCAATAATATTCTCTTCCTCTTTCGTTTTTTTTCCATATTCTTATTTTATTTTTAATTTTTATTCAGAAATAGTTTTACTATGGCCATTCTTTATTTAGTAATAAGTACTAGAAAGTTTCAATTTTATTATTGATTCTTCCGAATTATGGCTGATTTTTATGCATAATTCTTGTTTTGATTTTACTTCTATACTATTTGAAATTTCTATATTGTTGGCAAATCTTTACTTAGTAATAAATGCTAGAAACGGTGTGTATTTATTTATTTTCTTGATGGTTCTCAAATATGGGTAATTTTTGTCTGCTATTATCTAATGATATGTTACTCTAATGATATTTTTATTTCATATTCTTATTTTTTGTTTTTAATTTTTGACGTAGAAATTGCTTTACTGCTGCCAATCCTTTTATTCATGATTCTCCTGAATTGTGGTAAATATGGATAGATTTTATTTACTTTTTTGCATGTTATTTTTTAAATCTACAATAATAACATCATTGTTATATTTTATTCAAAATTGTTGTTTACGTAATTTTAGATGCAGAAATTGCTATATTATTGACAAATCTTTACTTAGAAATAAATCCCAGAAAGGGTTTGATCTTATTTATTTCTTGATAATTCCCAAATATGGAAAAATTATTCTATTTTTGCCTATTATCTAATGATATGTTACTCTAATGATATTTTTATTTAATTTTTTTCATATTTTTATTTTGTTTTTAATTTATAACGTAGAAATTGCTCTACTGTTGCCATTTCTCTACCTAGTAATAAATCCTTGAAAGTGTTTGATTTTTATTGATGGTTCTCCTCAACTGTGACAAATATATGTTATTATCTAACATCTTCTTCTTTCATTTTTTTTTTAATATTCTTATTTTTTTTTAATTTTTATGCATAAATCTTACTACGGTTAATTCTTTATTTAGTAATAAGTCCTAGAAAGGGTTTAATTTTTATTAATGATTCTACTGAATTGTGGTAAATATAGATAAATTTTGTCTGCTTTTTTTTTTGTATGTTATATTTTTTAATAAATGTTTTACATAATTTATTTCTTTTAATTTTAGATACAAAAATTGCTATTTATTGACAAATCTTTACTTAGAAATAAATTCTAAAGGGGTTTGATTTTGTTTATTTTCTTGATGGTTCTCAAATACAGATAAATTGTGTCTGTTTTTTGTCTGATATTTTCTGATAATATTCTTATTAGATAATAACAGACAAAAAACAGAAAGTAAAGAGACAAAAAACAGACTGTTGCTCTGCATTTTGCTTGTTATTATCTAATGATATGTTACTCTAATGATATTATTGTTAGGTTTTTCATATTTTTTATTTTGTTTTTAATTTCTACTATAGAAATTACTTTATTGTTGCTAATTCTTTATTTAGTAATAAATCCTTGAAAAGTTTGATTTTTATTAACGCTTCTCTTCAATTCTAGTAAACATGTATAAATTCTGTTATTATCTAGTACTCCAATAATATCCATTGTTTTTCTTTTTTTTATATAATTTTCTGTTTTTAATTTTTGTTGTGGAAATAGCTTTACTGTTACTAATTTTTTATTTAGTAATAAATTCTAGTAATAGTTTTATTTTTTTTTAAATGTTTTCTTGAAATGTGGCAAATGTGAATAAATCAAGTCTGAGTTTTTGTCTGTTATTATCTAATACTCGAATAAATATCCCCATTTGGGTTTTCATAATTTTTATGTTTTAATGTTTCATGTAGAATTTGCTGTACTACTGCAATTTTTTAATTAATAATACGTTTTAGGAAGAATTTGATTTTTATTAATGGTTCTCCTCAGCTGGTGCAAATAAGAATAAATTCCGTCTTTTATTATCTAGTACTTCAATAATATCCAATGCTTATCTTTTTATATAATTCATATTCTGTTTTTAATTCTTGATGTAGAAATAGCTTTACAGTTACTAATTATTTTCTTACTAATAAATCCTACAAAGAGTTTGATTTTTTTTTGTAAATGTTCTCTTGAAGTGTGGCAAATATGGATAAATCGTGTCTGATTTTTGCCTGTTATAATCTAATAAATATACTCATTTGGATTTTTTTATTATAATTTTTCTGTTTTAATTTTTCATGTAGATTGCCAATTCTTTAATTAATAATAAGTTCTAGAAAGAATTTCATTTTTATTATGGTTCTCCTGAACTGTGGCAAATATGGATAAATTTTGTTTGTTATTATCTAGTACTCCAATAATATCCATTGTACAGGTATTTTATATAATTCGTATTCTGTTTTTAATTTTAGATGTAGAAATAGCTTTACTGTTTCTAATTCTTTACTTGGTAATAAATCCTACTAAGAGTTCGATTTTTTTAAAAAATATTCTCTTGAAGCTGGGCAAATATGCATAAATCGTGTCTGAGTTTTGTTTGTTATTATCTAATACTCCAATAATATCCTCATTTTGGGTTTTTTTCATAATTTTTACGTTTTAATTTTTGATTTAGAATTTGCTCTATTATTGCAATTTTTTAATTAATAATAAGTTCTAGAAAGAATTTGATTTTTATTGTGGCAAATATGGATAAGTTTTGTCTGCTTTTTAAAACTACCTCAAACTATTAACTACCTCATTTCAGTTTCTATGCATAATTCTTGTTTTTAATTTTATCTGATTGACAAATCTTTACTTATAAATAAATCCTAAAAACGTTTCGATTTTATCGATTTCGATTATTTAAAAATGGCTCACATGCATTGTTGGCACATATAAATAAATTTTGTCTGCCTTTTTTGTCTCACAAATATGGATAAATTTTTTCTGCTTTTATCTACCAAATATGGATAAATTTTGTCTGTCAAATATGGATAAATTTTGTCTGTTTTTTTTTTTGGTCTGTTATTATCTTTTATGGATGAATTTTGTCCTCTACTTATCTGAAAAATATGGATAAATTTTGTCTGTTATTTGTCTGGCAATATGGATTTGCTACTTTTGTCTGTTGTTCTGCTTTTATTATTATCTAATAGCCGAATAATATCCTCATAACAAGCCTTTTAATAACAGACTGAACAATGTCGTAGCTTTACTTTTCATCGTAGTTCTTAAACTCATTTCTTCTTTTCTATTTCCGCCATCTTAAATTCATAACATAATTTTTATATATAATTCCGCAGTCAAAAACAATTTTTTAAAACTGAAAAAGGTTTTGCTAGTTTTTATATGGATAAATACAAAATTAAAACTTGATATGTATCTATAGACTATGTCAAAAAAAGTCCTGAATTGCTTGAGGATTATATGCTGATGAGTAATATACGAATTCTGTTATTTTTTTCGTGTCAAAAATTACATCTGCACGTTATGCCGTGGATTAACAGCAGGAAATTACTGTCCATCATCGAGAGTAGAGCTGCTATAATCCATCATCTGAAGTTTGCATTTTCTGAAATCCATGTCCCAGAGAAATCCGCTAGCACTCGTCGTGCCTTTGTTGCAGTTTGGCTCGCAGCGCTGTTCCCATTTGACTCGCATGTCCGAAACGAGATTACAGAATGGAACCCATTACGAAACCTATTATGGGGACTTCCGTCAACTTTGAAAAGGGGGAGAAATATTTCGCGCCAACCTCCAGGGCAGACACTGGAGCGATCATCTATTAATGGAATGATTAATGTTCATGGCGATTCTCAATGGACGGTGCCATCAGCAAGGTTGAATGGATGGCAGAGCCAAAGATAGCATCTATGGACAGAGGTTTTAAATGGAAGCGTGACCTTTCCATTATCCCTGTACACCATGAGTTATGTCGGGGCAGGCCGAATCATTATTACAATGTTTCCTAATTAAAATTATTTGTATAAGTATTAATAAAAATTTATTCATTAAGCGATCCTGTTTGTAAGGCAAGGTCTGCTTGGTGTGAATATCATGTTGGGTTTATGGACTAGGGTATTTGGGTTCGAAACACAACAAGCAAAGCTGGTATGGGGAGGGAATTTTGTGTGCCTTTGTCTAGTAGGTGCGGAGGTGTGTGAACCTCATGAAACCTTGGAATATTCGTTCAAAATTGTGATACTAAAACTCAGATATAATGTAGCAATATGTAAAAACCTATCTCCATACATAATATGTATGAATATATCTGCGTACATATATAATATATGAACATTTGGGTACATGTATAATATGCATGAACATATTTGCATAATATAATATGAATGTATCATAATATGTTTGAACATATCTGTGTACATATATAATATGTAAGAAAAATCTGCATACATATATAACATGCATGAACCTATGTGATGTTCTAATGGTAAATGACCACAAGTCAAAGAGTATGTCATTCAAATATAACATGTGTAATTCTTCCCATACCACTTTATTCTATACACTCTTATATTAGTCGGAACTGTTTTTTATTCATATGTTCCGTTTCTATAGCCTAAATACTCCTTAAGAATGATGTAATCTGTTTCGAAAATTAATTAATTATTTAATTTTGTATTCTAGAAAAGTTTCAAGCAATTAAGGAAATTTCGTATTTAAATAATTCACAAAAAACCCGAAAAACAAATTAAATTTTATTCTAAAATACCATTCTAATGTCAGAATTTCCCTTTTGCATGTATTCAAATATATAATTCTGAACTAAAAACAAAGAAATTTGACATTTCACACACTCTCCATTAGAAAGTCTTAAACAATTTAAAATGACATGAGAACTTCCTGTTGTTGTATTTCAGTCTTTCAGTAAAGCGTGCGTTATATAAATTTATACAATTCCATATCATTTACTCCCCTTATATTTTTACATTGCCGCTAACCTCATACTAAAACATCATGTTAAAAATATTTATCTTACATGCTTTTTGTAAATTCATTGTTCTTACCATGCAGATTTATTTTTCTATATGTTTCTACAACAGTACAAAATTGTACAACGTTATTAAAAAGTTGTGAGACTCGTTATTAGTCATGTTACTTGAAAAGTCTTTTGTTTTAAAACCATTGTCTTGCAAACTATTACAATCTTTCCATATTGTTTATACTCATTCGCGATCTTTTGAACAAGATTTTTAATTACTTTGTACATTTTATGCTGCGTAATTAATCAACCGAGCCATTATGGTAAAACTCTACATTCTAAAGGAACATTTCAGCATTGTTTTCTAAGCTAGAATAACATCTGTATAAAAATTATGAAAGGATATTTTGTATAGTAGTATTTTAATTTAAGAAGTTCTTTAAAGCAGGGATAGCCAAACGCAGGCTGCATATGGCCCGCCTTGAATATTTTTGCTTCCTTGAGTTTTATTACACTTTTACAAACTATATCTATTTTATAATGACCAGAAAACCAATGTATTAAAAAATATTATGTCTGATCCATATATTCAAAAATAACTGAGAAAAAAATTGACTTTCATTTTAAAATAATATTCTTGCGCAAAATATATCGCATTAGTAAAATAAATATTTTCAATGATTTCATTTTTATTTCTTTTATATTTATATATATTTTTTATATTCCATTTTGGTGTTATATAATTTCTTTGCACACAGGTTTCGTGTTCGAGTCCGGCGGTGCCATGGATGTGTGTAGTGGTTCGGAACCACTTTAAACTGTAGGTCCTGGTCCCAGTAAGGATCGTAGAGAGTTGCTGGACGCATTGTTACTCTCTCGTCCGTAGCTTATCTTCCAAGTTACATGGGCCCCTGCGTAATGCAAAGTGAGTAACATCTGTGCAACGCTTGCCTTAAGGCATCCAAGACGTCCGTGTCTGTTTATAGCTTCATTGGAAGAAAAAAATTTCTTTGCAATGTGCATTTAGTATCATTATTAATATATTATCTATGTTCATATGCAAAAGAATAATAGTAAACACAACAATAAATAACTCATTCCATATTTCCCTCTTTCAGTCCAAAAAATGTCAATAGTGGGTCTAAACCTAATATGGGATATATAATTTTAAATGCGGTCCGCGGAGTTATTTTAAAGCGACACTCATAGAAAAGACCAATAATCTTTGGAATTCTTTATATAATGAATCATGCAATGCCTCTGTCATGAAGTAATTTCCATATCCCCAAACACTTAGTGTTAAATCATTTTTTTCTAATTTCAGAATCACACAATTTATGACTGGACATGACAATTTTAATTACTATTTAAACAAACTTAAATTATGTTCAACTAATCTGCAACTTCAATATAGGTGAATTTACAGAATATTGATCATTTTTTTTCTAGCTGCTCTGGGCTTAACATCATAAGAAAACTCTTAAGGAAAGAACTAAGGCTCCAAAAATCAAATGTCCCCAAACTTTTTGTTACAAAAAACCTGTTTTTACAGCATTTTTGCAATTTTATTAATTTTTTATTATTTAATTTTTTATTTTATTATCTACCTCTCATTTTATTTATCTTTTAGTAATGTCATTTGTAGTTTTAATTTTATAATTTATTTTTATTTTTTTTATTTTTATTGCTACTTTCTTCTGTAGCTACTCTAAGTCCTAGCGTGATAGTTTTGTGATACTGTGCGTTACTCATTTGATACTACATACATCGAGGTTTTTATAATCTTAAAAAATAATAACATAAATATACACCAAAATCTATTTTTATGATAATTACGTTCTCAAAGAATACGTGCAAAAATATATTGCATCTGGAAAAATAAAAGATCGGTTCTAGTCTCTTACGAACTCAGCAAAAAATAATACAATAAACTATGAGTTTTTATGTTAACTTGTTTATTTCATAAAGATTGAACATGTGACACAAATGAAATGCGTCATTTGTAAAGGGGAAAAAGAACATGCCACTAATTCATACACAAAATTTGGTTGTATAAGGATCTTTAATACATTCTGGCCAAATGGCTTTCTAACATGCATTCAAATTTGGTGACATTTCAGCTAGCGCTAATTCAGTTTGATTATTAATCTATACTAGTAGTGAAAATTTCTTTTTCACACATCCAATAGTTGTTAGTATTTTATCGTTCACTTTGTCCAAAACGGGTTCAAATACACGCTTTACACGTAATATAGTAGTAGTTCGGTCTTTTGGTTGAATGATCCACATTGAAGTTGTCGGCCAGCATTCGAGTTGTCAAGCTTTTAGTTTCCTTTCACGGCTGATAAAAGTGCCTGGTAGTCGGAAATTCGAGGGTTCACCTCTTCCTGCCTTATCTTCAAGCTAGTGTCACTAGATTTGAAACAGGCAAACCATCCCCTTCATCGACTTTCGTTGATTGTGCCTTCACCAAAAAGTTCGTTGAGATCGGGAAATGACTGTGCTGCTTTTCATCCTTTCTCAAGTGGTATAGCATAAGATGACGAATATGAGAATTATGATTTATCAACAAGCACTCTTATAACCTAAAAAGTAAAACGGTTATTTCATTCATAAATTTATAAAAAATATGGCAAATTTTTATTAAAATATAACAAGCAATACGTA
>BPLR01010879.1:0-116794 GCA_021605095.1 Caerostris extrusa
TTTTTTATAATAAAATTATGAAATAATTATTTTTACTAAAGAAAATTTTATTTTTTGCTATGAAATTTTAATTATTTTTACATTAAAATTATTTTTGCTAAATTTTTTATTTTATTTAATTTTTATTTCATTTTTTACTATACGATTTTTATTTTTATAATGAAATTATATGAGATAATTATTTTTTACTAATGAAATTTTGTTATGTTTTTTTTATTGAAATTTTATTGTTTTTTTATTATGAAATTTTATATTTTTAAGTAAAATAAATTAAAATAAAGATCAGCATAATGAACAATTTAAAATTAATCTAAAGTTCTTGCGTACCAATCGCTTTAAGAAAAATAAAACGTGTTTCTATACGAAAAACGAATGAAAAAAAAAAAAAAAAAAAAATAGAAAATTAGTAAGAGTGAGTGAACCAACCCCTCTTGTATCATGCCATTCATTTACTTTACAATGGCGAACCTCAAATTAAAAACAGAAAAAAAGTGGACCAAAAGCCGTCTTCTTGTCTCTAAAGCGTTCACATACTGATGTCTCGGTCTGTCGTTACCAGCAATTACAGGCTCCCTCACGTAAATTGTGAATCTCAGTAGATATAAAGTTCTTTTGAATGGTTATCCTTCTTTGGACTTCAGCCCTACGTTCATAAATAAAGCAACGTTGATCGCTCAGGAAGTTATTGTTTCCCCCTTCAAGCAATGAGGGAATGCCTTCTTTACCGGAGCTACGGGTCTTGTTCATTTCTTAGAGACGGTTTTGGCTTCATATAATATGAATCATTACAATTACCGTAATTCCCTGCCTATAATCCACAATGGCGTATAATCCGTGAACGATCTGTGTCTGTTTATTTATTTTCTATCATTTCTTGTACTGATAAAGTTCCCTTTTAACCATGATGTAGATCTTAAAATTAGGTAACATATTTTAAACTTGAAGAACTTTTCAAAGACAAAATAATATAAATTATTAACATACAACATATTAAAAGATGGATAAAATGAACAGATAAAAAACAAAACAAAAGTGTTTACTGGACATATTTTTGTGGAAATATAAACATAAGCCTTCAAAAGCGTTTTTATTTATTCTGTATTTTTATTTTCTCTCATAGATCGTGTAATGTTCCATCTTGCATCCTATTAAAACAATTCAACAACTTTCTATCATTCACGCAATTTCTGTAAGTGCTTCACTTTATTTTGTTTAATATTATATATTTGCTTCATTTAAAATTGTTTTATTATTTCCTCTTATTAAAAGATTCTTCTAGTGTAGGTGACGTTTTTTCAAATTTTTACGAATACTTCTATATAAAATAAACAATCGTAGATTGTAAAATAACCCCACTATGAAATTAGTAGGTTAAAAATTATTATACGTTAATCCGCTAATTATAAGTTAAAAGCTTCATGCTTTTAACGTATAATCCACGAAATATAAGCAGAAAATTACCGTAAATAACTTTCATTTGATATATCTTAGATGACTTAGGTTATTAAAAAATCAACATTTTAATTATTTTCAATTTCATAACTTTTCAATTTAAATTGTATTTCAATAGGTATTCAAATGAATTTCCTTTGCAAAAAAAAAAAAAAAAAAAAAATGTTTTTGACTATACTTACTAGTTTACTTTTTAAATTAATGTGTTTTTATCTGTTCTTTTAGAATTGCTTACAACATCAGCAAGATATTGATGCAATTTACTTTTCAAATATTCTGAAATTCAACAATTAACAGTGTTTTCCAAACTGTTAAGTTTTATAATTATTTTTGTTATATGAAAATTTCCCCATACATTTTCAAATTTTTAGATTACTAACTAACATTTAACTTTCTATACATAATTAAAATAAATAATTAAAATATTTTTAATATTTACAATTAAAATAATTAAAAATATTTTTATAAAATATATATTCCTCTAACATTAAAAAAATTAACGGAGGAAATTTAAATATTAAACAGAATTAATTATAGATTTTGTAGTTTTTTATTCACTAGAATAAAAAAAAATTATAAAGATTTTATTTTTAAACCCTAAAACTTCTTTTTAATATCAAAAAGTAAAGTTCTTTAGATAAAATAATGTATAAGCAAATTTTTTTTTTTTAAAATTGCATATAGATGGCGTTGTTGTCGCATTGTAGGAGATTCGCAGATATTTGAAAGTTAAACCTATATCAATAAATCTCTCTCTATGTATTGAAAGTTAATGAATATTACAAATCGAATTAATCTTTAGTTATAACTTTATATCTGGACTCTTTGAAAAAAATGGGCAATGATTCCATTTCAAAAGTAGCACAGAGAACTACCACTATAATGTTCAATTATAATCTCAAACACTTGCAGAAACTTGAATTTTTAAACATGTTTATTTTTTTTATTTTTGTAAAAATATTCAAATTTTTTACAAATTGTGTGTCATTAATAGATATTTTCGTTGTTTTTAAATTTTGAAATTTTTTTCTCGAAAATATCTAATTTTTTTTTTTTAAATATTTTTTTATGCAGTCTACTTTTTTAAATATCCTTTCCTTGAAAAGAATAATTATACAATGATATTCATTGCTCTCATTTTTGGCATCTGAAGGATTCTTGAATTTAAATTACGTTGTAACTGCAAAATTATCATTTGAAATTGTGAAGTAATATCCGTAATAAGATTGACTTATCAGTCACACCCACTTTCTTTCAATTCTACGACATTTTTGCAAAAATTTCTTGTCAAGGCTAAAAAGTAACAAGGTTAAAGCAAATGATCTTTAGTAATATTTTTAGTGATAAATCTCACTTCTTTTTCTTACAGATGCATATTTGTAAGCATGCTCATAAAATAAATCTGTATATAAAAAGTTCAAGAAGTCACGATTTCATTGCATTGTAAGTGAAAAAATCTTTCTACCTTTCTTTGGATCTTTTCTGTTACGTTGAATGTACAAAATAGCCCCAATAAAAGGCTCTTTCACATATTATGGTGTTACGTCACCGCCTCCATTAATTACTGTCAGCAGTAAGAATTCTGATAGACGTTATTTGGCCAGTACTAGGTTATACTGTTAAGTACTAGAATTATAAAGGGGATATGTGTCAGTCTTCAGCAAGTTACTCATACTTGCAGCTAAATGGTGCGTCTTCTCAAACAATGAAAGCGCAAGGAAAAAGAGAAATTGAAATTTGTGGTGACTTCGTAATTACAAATGTCAAGTAATAGAAGAAAGTTTGAAAAGCGACGTATTGTTCCAAAAGCGACTGCTTTGTCGGTATCATACAATGGTCAAATGAAAAGAAACAAAACCTTTCTGACTTTGGCAGCAAGACTTAGGAATAAATTTCGGTGGAAAAAAAATAATTTAAGCAAAATGTTTTGTTTTAGGGTAATGCCAATGCAAACTGTATCGTTTTGCTTCGTCTAGGATGGATTGTTCTACCTTGAACAGTTCCGATTTCTTAACGCTAAAGGCATTGTAATTTACACTCATTTGCTTAAATATTCTTTTCCAATAATTTAGTAACCTCTGTAGCAAGCTTCTGGAAAATAGAAAAATTGGAGGATTTAGATTTCTGCCTTTTTCATTCTTTCAAAAATAGATTTCAGTCAAATGTTCAAATTCAGTTTTTGGATATCAATTATTTATTGTTGTAGAATTTAAGCTAACAATAACTTCAAAGCCTAAATTCTCCATATCTTAATAAATTTTTACCTAAAATAACTGGACGTTACTTTATGTTTACAAGCCTATAATTTGTCCACAAATTTCAATAACTATCACTTTAATTGCCTTTATAGAATAGAAAAAAAAAGCATTGCAATTAAAATATCTTGAGCCTTTCATGATATAAAGTTTATTATTATCTAAAAAAATAAGTATACGATGGAAATTTATTGTATTATAACCGAAAATTTTAAATAATATATAAAGCTGCAAATCACTAATTAAAAATATCCATATTATTGTTTTTTGTTCGTACATAAAAAAAATAAAATAGAATTTAGTAAAATACAGTTTTACTGTACGAAAACAAACTGTTTAAATTGTTAGGTTTTTCTAAAATAAAATTTTTAGGTAGCAAATTTTAATAGTATCTGTTAAAAAATAAAATTATTATTTCTTAAATAACAAAAATTTCCAGCAAAATATAATGTAATAATTTTCTTGGTGTAATAAAAGAAATGAATTTTAAAAGTCAACTCAGTTTTTGCTACAAAGGAAAAAGCATACAAATTACTTCCATTGAATTTCCGGTGAATTTATTTTTCTTTCTCTGATTCTTTAGTCCGACGAACTTTGCCTTTAATAGAAATTACCGAATTTCTATTCATTTTCTTTTTAACATTTTAGCACTATACTTTTATTTTTCAACAATAAAAATGATCCTCTAAAAATCGTATGATTCAATCAAACTTAATTGTTTCTGCCATCTAAACGAATCAATACAATTCTTTGAATCTGCGCGACAATGCGTCACAGGGTTGTGCTGTGCAAGTCAATTGAGAACTTTTCCATTGAATGCAACTTAATGAGACAATTTAGCCATCCAATAAGTCTGTTTATCTGCATCGCGAGATAGCTGCAAAATGAAGCAGAAACCCGGACAGCTGGTCGGGGGGTTTATCTATTGTATCCGTGGCCCGTTTACCTGTCTCAGTATGAGGTTGGACTCGTAAATTTGGAAGCGGAATGGGGCGACCCCGCTAGTCTGACAGTACTAATAGCCTGTATCGCAGTGGGGCTGCATCTGGCCTAGGACTATCCACAATAACACTTTCAGGATATCTCTGGGTGAAGAGATGCCACGGCTTTTTGATAGCTAACGGGAGATTTTAACTTTTTTTTTCTCTCCATGGAAGGCTACCGCTTTTTTGTTGAGATTTGGTGAATCTATATAGCCAAATTTTTAAGTTCTGTACTGTTGCTTCGAGGGTGTCTCCTATGCAAAGTTTCTTCAAAGGAACCCCGAAAAATACCATACCATCGGTCTCAGAGCAATCTATTCCTAATAATACTCATACTGCTAACTTAACTGCTGCTTCTGCTTCTAAAGCTCTGTACGTTCTTTCTGAACTCGTAAATATTTTTAATATGATAGGAGGATTAAATAACTTCTATAATCAACTTAAAAACGCCAATAGCCCAGCTAATAAGATCCAAGCACTATTTAAATGCTTTAATTAATTGCCTCGTTGCTTTTTAGTTAATTGTTTTTTAATTTTGCCATGTTTTTGATTACTCCTCCTATTGCTTCTCCCATTTTGTCATTTTTTTTCTCTTTTACTAACATGGACATAATCATTGCTCACTGCCTCTTTTTTACCAATGTGTTTTTATTTGCCATGTGTTTTATCTAGCCAGATTAGGAGTTCAGGCCATAATCGGCCAAGGTACTTCGTAAAAATAGACTGACTGTACTGTTGCTTTTGTTAAATATTGATTGACATTTCGTGTATTTTTTTTTTTTTTTTTCATTTTTCCAGTGAATGAAAATAGATTCACAGAATATTTATAATAAGGATTTTTAAATAATTATTATTATTTTTTTTTTTCACGCCTCGTCGAACCGTTTTTAAAAATTTTCGGTGGATCTTTTTACACAAAGTTTTAAGTTCTAATACTTTTGTTGAAGTAGAATTTTTACAATTTTTATTCATTTATTTATTTCATTTTTATTTATTTATTTATTTTATTTTTATTTATTTATTTATTTTTGTAAGCAATGGGGAAAGTATAGCAAATCATTTATAGTGAATATACTAAAATTTATATTTATTTTTTACCCCAAGATTCATTAGGTTTTTGTGTGCAAAATTTTGAAATTTATTATTTCTATTAAAATAGACTTAAAAAAAATATTTTTTATTGATTTTTTTTTTTTTTTTTTACAATTATTGAAAAGATTAAATTATCATTTTAAATGATCTCTTATCTATTCCTGGTTCAGGGTATATTTAATTTATTTTCCGATCTCGTCGGATTAAAAGTATATTTACTTCACTAATACAATTCCTTTTATTCAACATAATTTTTAATTTTGTTTAATTTGTCAGTTATTTTTTATAGTTTCCTTTCAAAGCAAACTTATATTTGAAAATTTTCAGCGTATATATAATCATTGCATATTATTAGATTATCGAGAAAAACTATTTAAAAACTGTTTGCTATTCTATATTTACTTTACAATTACCAGTTATAGTTGAACGACTATCTGATGATCGCTTTAAAGAATTGCCTTTTTCGTGTTTGCTTTTAAATGACAATTTAAAAGGGAGAAAAAAAACGATGTCGATAAACCGAAGTTCTTTATAACTATTTTTTAGTTTATTTAAATTTTTTGTTATTTCAAAATTGCACGATTTAAAGTGTGAGAAAAAAAGTAAAATATTAAAAGATTAAATGTATACAAAATTTAAAAACTTTATATTTTATTTTATAACAATCAGGCTACTATATCAGCAGTGACTATTAAGATGTTTGAAATGTTTTTTTATAATGCTTCTTATTTTAATCTCAGAATTTTTATATGTTCTAGGTTGTATATATATATTCTTTTGTATCGTTTAATCAACTTAGTCCTTGATTATTTTTTATACGAGTTAAAAATATTCTTACATTTTCATTTGTTAAATTGACAATTTTAATGTGATTAACTATCTTCATAATATTAAATGACATTTGACATATGTAAGTTAATGACATTTTGTCACACAATGTGAAATTATGTGATACGAATTATTTCAGTTATTATTTCGAATCAGAATATTCTTGCGTTTTAGTAAATATTGTTGGACTAACATTTTTAGATCTTATCAAATATTTTAATAAACAAGATAAATTTGGCAAAACATTCTTTCAACTTTTATTAAAATCATGTTAGTTCCCTTGCTTAAGTTTTCAATTAGAGAATAACGCATTCAAATTCAATGCATGCTTCGAAGTGTACTTCCTCGTATAATGAGGTCAATTAATCAAATTCCTCTGACTAATCTAATAATCCCATTCAAATAGAAATAAATTTAGAACATATTTCCAAAAAGAATTGAGAAAGTAAGTTTCGAAATTATAGCTATAAAATACAGTACTAAAACAGCAGTTAATTCATACTCAGCTAATCCTACCGAAAAAAAAAAAGTGTCATTCCGAATGTAGTCTTCTTGCTCAATAAGTCTCGAAAGCAATCGTAAAAATCGTTTATGACTAGTTCTGATTCGGATTTTTATATATCTCAACTTAAATCCGATTTTGCAGAGGGGTTTTTCGTAATTAAATCAAACAATCATTTGAGGAATTTAAATGAATCCTCCGAATCTTCTCTAAGTAGAGACGTCCAGAAAGTGGGTTTCGCAATTCTGTCGTTTACTGAAGGGATTTTCGGAATTCATCAAGAAATGAAGCGGAATTGTTGTTTCTCAGGCGCTTACCTCTCTTGGTGAAACTTGTCTAATTGCAATCCTCATCAGTTCTTGGAAAGTCTTGTGGTTGAGAAAGTTTTAGAATGTCACAGTCAACTTTTGCAGGCAATTCTAAGTTCTGTCTACTCTAATTTGAAATAACTCTGATTAAAATGTATTTTGGTAGAAAGAGTTAGGGTATAACAGAGATAGAGATAGGGATAAAATGATAGGTAGATGGAAGGATAATAAATTATTGGTAGATAGAGTTAGGAATAAAATGGAATTCAAAAAGCTATAAGTTTTTGAATTATCAGGAAATGCTAGTAATAAAATTATCGCATTAGCAGATTTTTTATACTTACTATTTTAAGGTTATCCTGAATTTTGGGCCCAGTTCTTTGAACAAATTTACTTGATGCTTATTCTTTTGAGGTTATCCTGAATTTTGGACCCAGTTTTTGAACAAATTTATTTGATACTTACTCATTTGAGGTTATCCTGAATTTTGGGCCCAGTTCTTTGAACAAATTTACTTGATGCTTACTCTTTTGAGGTTATCCTTAATTTTGGACCCATTGCTTTGAACAAATTTACTTTCATACTTACTCTTTTGAGGTTTCCTTATTATTCTGAATTTTGAACCCATTTCTTTGAGCAAATTTATTTGATGCTTACTCTTTTGAGGTTTCCTTATTATCCTGAATTTTGGACACATTGCTTTGAACAAATTTACTTCATAATTTACTCCACTCTTTTGAGGTTTCCTTATTATTCTGAATTTTGGAACCCATTTCTTTGAACAAATTTACTTGATGCTTACTCTTTTGAGGTTTTCTTATTATTCTGAATTTTGGACCATTTCTTTGAGCAAATTTACTTGATATTTACTCTTTTGAGGTTTTTCTATTATCCTGAATTTTGAACCCATTTCTTTGAACAAATTTTTTGATACTTATTCTTTTGAGGTTATCCTGAATTTTGGGCCCAGTTCTTTGAACAAATTTATTTGATACTTACTCATTTGAGGTTATCCTGAATTTTGGGCCCAGTTCTTTGAACAAATTTACTTGATGCTTACTCTTTTGAGGTTATCCTTAATTTTGGACCCATTGCTTGAACAAATTGAACAAATTTACTTTTGGATACTTATTCTTTGAGGTTTTCTTATTATCCTGAATTTTTGACCCATTTCTTTGAGCAAATTTATTTGATGCTTACTCTTTTGAGGTTTTCTTATTATTCTGAATTTTGGACCATTGCTTGAAAGCAAATTTACTTGATACTTACTCTTTTGAGGTTTTTTGAATTTTGGACCCATTTTTTCTATTATCCTGAATTTTGGACCATTTCTTTGAACAAATTTACTTGATACTTATTCTTTTGAGGTTTTCTATTATCCTGAATTTTGAACCCATTTCTTTGAACAAATATACTTGATGCTTACTCTTTTGAGGTTTTCCTATTATCCTGAATTTTGGACCCATTTCTTTGAACAAATTTATTTGATACTTACTCTTTTAGGTTTCCTTATTATTCTGAATTTTGAACCCATTTCTTTGAACAAATTTGCTTGATAATTTTCTTTAACTCTGTTCGAAGTAATAAATAGTTCAAAGTAACCACTTGGCTATGCCTGCGATTCTTTAACTCTGTTGTATCGTTTCATTTAAATGATCTGCAAATAAACAAGCAATTCAAGTGTAAAACAGTGAATTTCTTATATAGAAAATATAGATTTTTAAAAGGGATTTAAGGATTTTGAATGCCAATAGCTATATTTTTTGTCTGTTGGGATTGCATAACATTTAAATTATAATAAATGTAAGTCTATGACATCCTTTATATAAGAACAATATAAAGAAATCAAAAGCTGAAGCTAAAAAGTGCATCTTAATCCAAAAAAACATTCTTTTTATATAATCGTAATAGGCTGTGAGTTTTTGAAAAATTCCCATGAAAAGCTTACTAAATAGAAACATTGGAAAACAACAACAGAGGAATAATTATTTTTATAGCTATTGATATAGTATTGCGAAGAAATCTTTAAGGAACATCATGGAAAATTTAACTGCCCCCTTGTCGAGTAGAAGCTCTAGAAATGCACTCTGAAATAGAATATAAACAAAACTCTTCTTCGTTATATGCAATTGTAATGCTTATAACTACAAATTCATTAGTTCATTTCATAATTATATTAATTTATATTAAACCATGAATTGCTTAATCCAGAAATCCCCTCCCTATTTACCATGAGTTATTTCGTGAAACTTTTTAATAATTATTTCTTTACACGATATTCTTCAGCTTTTTTCTCCAATAATGTAGTGCAAAGTCTTCATTTTTCAAGTAATTTAAGCAAATCAGGTAAATAAAAAATTATCAGCAATATTTATTTAAATGTCTGTTGAAAATGGTAATATTTATATCGATTTGAGTCATGACGTCCTGATGTCATGGTGAAAAACATGATTCCGTGAACGGTTAAACTGATTTGTTAACCTTCTCTCTTTGATAATTTTATGGTTTCATTTTTATTAATCTGAATCTGACTTAGGTAAACAGGCATGCGTTATTTTTCTCCGTTCATTTTCTTCATTTAAGTTATTATTCATTTGATATTTTCAATCTTTAAATTCTACATATATCTCTTAATCTTAACTAATGTTTATATTACAAATTATTTCTTTAGAAACAGGAAGAAATAGAAACTTATGCCGCACCCCCTATTCTTTATAAATCTGGTTTCATTGGTTTGCAATAATAATTTCCTCATAATAATCTCACTGCTGGCAATAATAATTTCGTTGTAGCGATACTATTGCTTTTTTCTGAAAACAGCTGTTATTATTCTTTAGGAATAGACTCGTAGTAGATCTGCTATTACTATTTTGGAGTAGATTCGTTGGTGATTGTTACAAAGAGTCTCAAATCCACAATCAGACTTCCTCAAATCCACAATCAGTCGTATTCTTCAAAACGACTCGCAAATGTAGGAATGTTATCCTTGAAAATCTTCCAGGAAAATATTACTCTCTTCCATCGCCTTTGTAAGCAACTTTTAATCCGCTAAAACAGTGTTAACTATTATAAAAACGTCATAACCTCTGTAATAAACAGAGTATGGAGTAATATTTATCAATAAGAACAATATTTGCTAAAATAACTTGGGGAGTACATTACCCTCTAAGTGTCAGAAAAAAATAAATTCAAAAAGTCACAAAGTCACTTCCCAAAATACTCACAAGTCTTCTCTTCTGATGTCGTTTCTTTTATGTGAGAGAAGAAGCACATCTCAGAACATAAGTCAAGAATTTGCCAATTTGCAAAAATTTCCACAGAAAAAGAAGGAACATAGACAGTTGCAAAGATCTGTCTTATCAGGATTCAATAGAATGTCGTCTTTTAAAAATCACATCTTCAATGTTTCATATTATTATTGTGGCATAGTAAATCATTGATGTAAGAGACTCCCGTGGAAGATCTTGTTGTGGATTGTTGTTGTAGTGGACAAAATAAGAACGAACCAGAATTCTTCGAGAAAGTTCACCAGTTTTTCCATTTACTAGTATGAATTGTGCAACGACACTCTTTTGAGCCCCAGTTTGAGAATTTACATTGAATCTTTCTAAATAAATTGGATTGTCAATTTTATGATTTCATTAATTATCTTTCTTTTTGTTGTTAAAAGTTCAATTTCGGTATATAACTGTACGCTTTTCTGATACTCAGAGTAAAATGCAACCGTTCCATAGTAAATATTGTTCATAAACTTCTTGATTTTTAAAAATGAATTCACGTCTGTATGTAATACTGTAACAGCAGTCCATATCTTCTTTTAAACAATTTTTGTGTGCGATATTGTAAGTTCTTTTTTTTTTATTATTATTATACAAGAGAGTTTTTTAAAATTCTGTACATGTATTCCTACATAAAATAAAGTAAAAAATTTCAATAAATTAAATTTCAAATAAATTGCTTGAATCTAAAAAACATAGAAATATTACTATATTAATCTCTGTTGATAATTAATTGCATTTGTAATTCTGTTCTGTAGTTTTTTAGATAATCGTCAAAAATAAGTCTTAAGTATATATGTAATACAAATATAAAGTCAAAAATAATATTAGTATATATATTATTGGTATATAATATATATACTAATTTAAATAACAAAGAATTTTTATAATAGAAGTTTTTATATATTTACTTAACTTTGTCACTTGTATGATGACTGTTAAATTTATTAAATGCAGTTCTCGTAAGTTTTTTTAAAAAATTATTTTATATTTTCTGCAAAGAATTATGCCGGGAAAATTTTCATTCAAATATTACCATTTTCATTAATGAATAAAACCCATTGACGTAGCTCGGCGCTTTCTACTACTACTCAGGAAATGCTCTCGTAGCTCCAGGTTCAATTACTCATTATACAGGTTTGCATAGTACGATGGTATTATGATCAATTCAGTGTACGCCCAGACCATTTGAAAACTCTTTCCGTTACAGATTCATTAAACAGCGGTTCGTCTTATTATATTTCCACTTCGTACCCCTTCGCTCATTTGAAGAGCAGACACTCCACCGACACATGCTGGTAGAAACCGGTACATAAAAACAGTTACACATGTTGCCAATTATAAGCCCGCAATTCTTGCAAAATCTAAAATATTTTAAATTGCAAAATTGTTTACACATGCAGTAGATAGTAGCTGGAAATTAGACTAATACGAAATATTTATTCATATTATTAAAGTTCAGTTGATCTTGCTTAACGCAATCTGGGTTTTTTGATAAATATCACCTGGATGTTCGATGACTGAGTTTCCCCAGCAAAACTCAGACCTTGTTGTTGCGAATCGAAATGCGGCTCGCAATTTCCGAACCCAGGTTACCACCCTCTTTGCTTCATTCTTGCATTTGATTAAGGAGTTAAGTAACCTTTTATTTATTTATTTCTTATCAAGAGGGTGAAGATGTAATGGAAGATTAGTGAAGTTAGTATCCTGTGTGGTGATATGGCTTTTCATATGCTTGTTGCAAAGCATTATTTCTATGAACGAAAAGAGAAATAATGGTATAATTATACTATACCATTAAAAGAATACGATGGAATTTATTTTATACTTTTAAATGTTAGAGTTTTTTACTTACTTTGAGATTTTAAATTCATCAAGCAATAGTTACAACGTCGAAGTGAATTGGGCAGGGACTTTTTGAAATAAAAGTTTATTTTAATTGGTACACGGACTTTGATTTTCTCTTACAATTGGCTTCATTGTCGGCTGTTTAGCTGCGTGAATGATTTCTTCACTTGTTAGACCAATATGAAGTATGTACTTTGGGAAAATCTCTAAGAACTCATCCCCCTTGTGGATATGGTGTAAAACCTACCCATGGTGTACCCTGATTATCACTGAATTTGCTACAAATATTATTGGCATATGAAACAGGCATTGGCATATGTATATTGGAATATTAGCATTGGCCTTTCATATGACATATGAAAGGCCAATGACTTCAGTTCAGTTGTCCAGTATCGAAAAAATAAACGGCTCTCCAAACATTTTTTACCAAATATTTCTGTGAGAGAAGATGCAAACGATAAAATTATGTGGTATTATTAAAAAAAACATCAAGGAGATCCATTTTATGCTTTTAAATATCCTAATTTTATTCTATTTTTGAGATTTTAAAAAGAAACCCAACCATAATTTGATAGGCTATAACATCGACGTGAATTGGACTGAGGTTCTTAGAATGAAGAGGTTATGTTATTAATTCTTGTCAGTTTAAATACTTTAATTAGTAGATGGACGTGGTAGAAAGTTTGCTGTTGGGCGTCTATATGGTTTCTTTAAAGATAAAGCAAATGAGGACTAACTACTGTTAGAAAGATCTCTAAGAAGACACCCCATTCTTTATCACTTGTGGATATCGTGTAATAACCTCTCCGTTGTGTATTCTGATGAACGCTGAATTTGCAACAAATCTGCCCCAAAGTGGCGAATGACCATAAATCAAAATCCAGCACTGAAAAAAAAAAAATATATCTTGTGTGTTTTTCAAACACTTATAATAAAATATTTCTATAAGGAGGAAAAATGATATAATTCCTTGTGCCATTCAAATAATGTAATAAAATTCATTTCATGCTTTTTAATTCTCCCTTCTATTTTTTAAGATATCAAATATATCATACTCACTGATTATTCTCTAAAATTGTGATTTTCCTCTTACAATGACTTTCAGAAAAATTAATAAAGTAAGTAACTTGTACTGCTGTCAACGATAAATAGTTTTATTTCACCCATATTATAAAATAGAAATTATGTAAAATAGTAAGAAAATGTAAAATTTCCTATAAATATTTCGTGATAAAATAAAAATTTTATATTATTTTTTGTTTTTGTTTTATAGTGTTAAATACTATTAAAATTGGCATTTTGTTCAAGGCCACATTAAATTTAAAAGAAATATCATTCAGTTATTTATTAATAAGACTGAATCAGTTAGTATTAAATGATTTAAATTGTTGTTACATCTGATACGAAGATGTATTACAAAACGATTAAGAGCGAAAAAAGGAATCTATAGGAAAATTTTAAGATATTTCAGTAAAAAATATTAATATTAAATGCAAAAGCAATTTAAATATTTTTGTACAAGTACAGTGGCTCCAAATTTAATATTTTGAGTTTCACATATTCACTAACTGAATCATGATTAAATTTCTAAATAACAGTGAAGAAATATTGGATTTTCATTTTGTAATTATTTTTATCCTGGAAATTTAATTTTTTTTCTCTTATTTAACAACAGTGTGGCCACGATGTTATTTTCTAAATAAATCATTTATAATTGCAATCAATGTAAAGCACTGGGTAATTTGATAGATAAAATGTTAAATCGAATACCAAATTAACAATTGTGAGTGCCAAATGAAATTTTTGATTCCTATTATAGGTAACCTTGATATTTCTATCATATTTAAGAGGATTCAAATTAATCCAAGATTGAGTTTTCCACTTTTATTGGTGAAACTTTAAACAATAAACAAAAATGTTAAAAGATGAGCGAAATTTATTTTGTGTAAAAGATTCGTCATATATTTTTTTAAAAATGAACTATATCAAGTATCTTATACATTTCAAAAACAAGCTTGTATGGCAGATTAGACAGTGTTTGCATTACCGTTATAGTGACGTTTTTACCATTTAATCTACTCGTTCTGCTATTTAATCTGCTGCTCATTTAAATAAATGAATGTGGGGTGAGGACTGTGATTCAAAATTTAGCTTTGGCGTCATTGTCATGATATGCAAAAATTCTAAATTATTTCACTAGTTCCACTGAAATAACCCTAACTTTATGTTTAAATATTCCTTACTCTTGTTTTCTCAAATATTACGCAAAAATTAAATTTTCAATGCAAAGTTTACTGTGCGGAGGAGGGGGTTAATTTTTTTTAACATAGGGGATCTTGCATGGAGGAATGGGGGAGGAATTGAGAAAAAAAAATTCATTGTAAACGTATATAATTTTTGTAGTGAATGAAGGGATGATCATAGATATTGAGCAGTTTTTAACCCCTAATGCAGCTGGCAAACACTTAGACAGCTTGGTCTTGAATGCCTTAAGGCAAGCGCTGCACAAACGTACTCACTTTGCATGACCCAGGGGGCGCGTGTAGCTTGAAGATAAGCCACGGACGCGGGTAACAATGCCCCCGTAACGCTCTACGATCCTATTAGGACCGGGACCTACGATTTAAAATGGATTCCGAACCACTACAAACATCCATGGCATCGCCGGGACTCGAACCCGAAACCTGTGGTACCGAGCGCTAGCCGCTCGGCCATTCAGGCCCTGTTTTCTTTTTCTAAAAACAGTATGTCACGATTTTCAAAATGTGTCTGCTAATAAAAGACAGTAAATGTATATGATAATGCATTGTAAATAATAGGATTTAGATATGTATTAGATTGGATCTAGATGTGATTAGGATTAGATTTGTGTGGATTAGATTGGATTTAGGTGTGGATTAGATTGGATTTAGATATGTATTAGATTGGATTTAGATATGCATTTTTGGATTGATGAGATTAAAAAAATTACCAGTTAGCAATAGATTACCAAAACGATTACTAGTTAGCTATTGATATAACTGGTTTAATTGCCTTAAACTTATTAATTTTATCCGGTTTATTTTTTATTTCAAATCGTACTTGATCACAACATTAAAAGCTGAAATTAATTAATTAATTTCATTTAATCGTGCAAATTAATTAATTAATTTAATTTTGCACAAAAGTAGTATTTTTAAACAAAACTGTAAAAATTAATGACACAATTTTTAGTAACTCTTTCGTACGTTAAAAGCTTTGTAATTGTTGATAACACCAAAATAAAAAAAAAAATTATACAACTGTGTATTGAAATGAAATATTAAAATAAATTAGTCAAGTATTAGAGTTATAGATCAACTTTTATTTCCTGATTTCACAACACATAAATATCACACTCAGGCCGTGATATATTATATACATGTATATGAAAATCTGTACAAAAAATGAAATTTTCAGCAATACAGTGAGAATAACAGCATAAAGTAATTTTCACCAGATTAAACTTGTTTCAAAATTGTAAAACTTCTTAGGGCACTAGGATAATCATTCTAATTTTCATTGCACACGATAAAAGACAAAGCACTCAATTTAAATCAGTAACAAGTTAAAATACTTTTACAAAAAATTATTGATATCATGAAAACATATTCCATGTTCTCCCAATATCTAGAGATGTTCAAGTCTCTATAATAATAACCGATTGCACAATAAACCGCAAACAGTTTTGAATGATAATAGATAAATTGGAATTTATACCAACATAATTAATTTAATTATTAATTATTATGTAATTCCTCTTCGATGAATTTTCCTTTATTATGGCAACAGGAATTAAATCAGAAGATATAAAAGTAAGCTGGAAAAATTAAACTAATTTAATTTTGATATTTTAATTAATTAATTTAATTTTTAAAACAATAAAAAACAACATAAGATTTAATTAATTTTAATTATTTGTTATTTAAAAAACAACATAACATTTTAATCAACATTTAATTTTTAAACACTGAACAGCTATATGATATATATATAAATAAATTAATTAAATTAACTTAAAATATTAACTATTTAATATTAAAAAGCTTATTATACGTTTATTATTTATAGGTGAATTTTTTTAAAGCGCTATATTTTTTACGGCAAATAAAAATTAAATATTTCACAAAATTTATATAAAAAATAAATTGCATTTAGTTATAGTAGACCATTTTAAAGAAATACTGTTAATAATGAATATGGCAAAAATGAAAATATGTTGAAACTAAACAAATCAAAGACAAACTTAAGTCACAATGCTTTTGGTCCCATTTTGCATTAAAATTGTATTTTTTCTTAAAAAATTAATATATATTTATTTTATTCTCATCGTTGCAATTTAGATAGTATTTTTTTTAATATAAGCTAAATTTTCTTGAAATTTTTTCAAAATGAATGGATTACTTCACAGTTATATTGCTAAATCTATAACCACTCAAAACTGTTGCTCATAACAAAACTGAATTGCCTATAGCCCATTATGAAAATTATATATGAATTCAAGCACATGATAATACAAACATCCCATTATATGGGCTATAACTGCAAAATTTAACATTCACAAAACAATAAAATCAAATGAACATGTAAGATCAAATAAATCCATTTTACTTTCAGATTTTTCACAAAGGTTACCTTCCATTACATATTTTTTGTACATCACAAAACATTTAGTAGCATTTTATATATCACAATATGAAAATAAAAATATCCTGTAAAATAACGAGACGACCATAAAAAAAGTAATTTCTGATGAGTTGAAACAAATTCGAGATTAAAATAAAAAACCTATTCAAACAAGAAATTTAAGGAAAAGAGAATTAGAAATTTTTAAATATCCTGTAAAATAATGAGACGACCATAAAAAAAATAATTTCTGATGAGTTGAAACAAATTCAAGATTAAAATAAATAACCTATTCAAACAAGAAATTTAAGGAAAAGAGATTTAGAAATTTTTAAATATCCTGTAACAAAATAACAGGAGACGACCATAAAAAAGTAATTTCTGATGAGTTGAAACAAATTCAAGATTAAAATAAATAACCTATTCAAACAAGAAATCTAAGGAAAAGAGAATTAGAAATTTTAAAAAATTAAGGCTTATACACTTAAGATTAAATATTCAAAAAAAATTTTATGGATCATTTATGAGCAGAAAAAAAAAATGTAATGAATCATTTATGTGTAGAAAAAAAATTTAATAAATCATTTATGTATAGAAAAAAAATGAATGAATCATTAGTAGAAAAAAATTAATGAATCATTTTATCGTATAAAAAAATTAATGAATCATTTATGCGTATAAAAAAATTAATGAATCATTTATGCATAGAAAAAAAAATAATGACAAAATGATAAATCGTTAAAACAGGATGGAAAATAAATAATATTTTTCTCCAAAAATTAGATATTGGCTATTTTTGTACAATAAATTTCAAATATTTTCTGTTTTATCAATTACAAAACAAAATTTAATATAGTTAATATGTAAGAAATTCACATTTGAGTTATTTTTTATTTAAACACACTGGCAATCATATTAATATTTGGAGTAATGAAATTTCACTACTCTTTTCCTATAAAATTAAAAGGGCAAATAGCAAAATCACAAAAAATTTTCTTTCCAACATTGTTGTTCTACTAAAAATAATTTATTAAAATACCTCAATTTTTACCACATCCTACGTGTATTTTCTTTTATATGCTTAAAAAGAAAAAAGGAGCATACACAATGATTGGATAAAACAGCATTATTAATGGATCCATATATCTGAAATGCTATATAAACTGTCTAAATATTTATAAATTCTGACAGTATGTATTTCCAGATTCAAAATAAATTAATTTAAGATACATGAAATTTCACACAATACCTAAATTGTAAATTTTATATCTCTAAGATGGCACTATAAAAATATCGTATGCAAATATTTTTCACATCCAAATGTTATTTCAAAACATTATGTTATTTTTCAATATGTTATACTTCCACAGTACAATGGCTAGTGAAGTTCCATGAGAAATAACTATATAATGAACAGAAACAAGTTTATAAAAAGAAAACCCAGGGTTTTTTTTTATATTTTTTTTTACCCATTTCAAAAATTTGTGCTCAAGGTTGTTCTTCCATTTCTTTTCTTCTTGCAGAACAACGATTAGTACATTCTATATTTCTAAATTGTGTAGGACACTCTGCTTACATAAACTTGAAATGCAAAACAAATCAAAGCTCCTAATATAATAAATAAATGCTTTCTATAAGAAATGAGAAGTCGAAAGTATCCTGCACTTCGACGGCTGATATTTGTACAATGAATATGTTCCGCTTTATACAAGTCCATGTTAGCAAATAACAGATTCATTTGACCAACTGGGTTTTAAAACCACATGAGTCATATAAGAATTGTTGCAAGAGGAGAGTTATTTTATGGCCTATGCAGTTTCTGTTGAACACTTTAGTAAGCATAGTTCACAGACTCAAGCATATCTCTCACTCTTTATATCCTGTTTTGTACGGACTTCATTCTGAAGAAAAGTTTTAATGACAATTAACAACATCGATTCTGATTTGGCAGGTTCTGTCTTTATTTGAATTCACTTCATTTTAGCCAAAGAGAGACTTACGGTGGCTAATTTCTCGAAACAACAAGTTGCAATTCAATAGATTGATAAATAAATTCCATTTGTAATTTCGTTAATCTAATTAATTAAATTTTTAAATATTTTAACATTTTTTTTACGTCTTGGTAAATAAAATAATTACGCAAGTATTTTTGTATTATTTTAATTAATATTTGAAATTTATGTAGTCAAATTCTAATGAACATCAGTTTTAATGAAGTTAATAAAATGACTTTAAGCATGCCGTTTCCTCATATTTGCCGGTAAGATAAGTACTTTAATGTAAATCAAAGTGCCACTTATGTTATGTTGTTAACAGACCTCATGTTTTTAATGGATGAATGATTGACAGTCAAGAGCATAATGAGTAAATAAAAAATTCATTTAATTCAGAAAGACCTTGATGTAAGCATCATGCTCATTGGTATGATGTTTAGAAGGTGAATAAAGTTCATATAGGTTGGATTTCTACTGGAGACACACTTAGAGTCACCTTTGATAACCTAAAAGACTTTGCAGCGATGGTTACCTTGGGGAGCCAGCCGGGTCAATTATCCCAAGAGGCAGTGACTCTTATACTGCGAAGAACTATTCTTGGAGGGGGAGGGGCACGAAGGGATTAAGGAAAAATATGCAGAATTTGTTGATGAGGTACATATTTTAATTATCATGACTTTCAAAATTACTAATGATTACTTTGATAAACAAAGAATTCTATATTTAAATTCTATATGATTGCTTTACAGCAAAGTATTTATATAGGAGTGATTTTTCTTTAATTTGGCTAATGCCAAACAACAATTTCTGAGTTAACGTGGCAGAAAGTTATCATTATACATAACTCGAAGAAAAATTGAAAAAGCAGGCCAATCATTGAATGGATGACCCATGACATTTAAATGCTTGACTACTTTTGGCAGTTATAAATTAAAGATTTACTGTTAGCATTTAATGATGAAAGTGACCTGGTGGTAACCTTCCCTTTTAAAGAACGCGAATAAGTGAAAATTTGAGAATCAGTGCTATAAGGTATATAAATAAGGAACAGTTGCACCTAAGGGCGTTCAGTCATACACATCAGAGCTAAATCATCATGATCGTGGTACACGATGAATAAAGAAATTGAATCTTTAATGTCAGTTTCTTATTGTTAAGCAAAAATTTTATTTTTAAAGCACATTCGTAATTGGTTTTCCTATTCTCAGTGTTTTAATAAATTTAAAAGTCATAAATTATTTATTTTTATAGAACAATTGCCTTGGAACTTCATATTCTTTTAGTAAAAAGAGTATAAAAAATTATAAATGATGTATTCTTCAGATTTGAAATGAAATATGTTCAATAAGTCTGCTTCTTCACAGAACAGGTAAAAAGTTATCAAAAAATGGCGATGAAAATCATTCCATTTAATTTTCTATTGCTATTGGTAGGCAAATATAATATAATTATGTTATCATGTATCATAAAAATGGCAATATGCTATTTAATTAATTTATTCAATCTTTTTTCAACGTCGAAGTTTACTTAAACTAATATGAGTTTGGGTTTAGAATATTCCACGAGCTTATACTACTGTTTAGTTGAAATTCCTTATACATTTATTTCCTTATTTTCAGTAATAAAAAAAAAAAAAAAATCACTATTATTTTATTGTTTACTGTAATGTATAAACATAATGCTGTCTTACTAAAGTCTATGAAAATTTATAAATTACAAAAATATAGATTTATGGTACTTTTTACCAAATTACATCAGTCAATAAATTCATACTATAATTACTATGACAAATTTATCTTATAGGTAAACATTAATTTTCCATTTGAATTCAATTACTTTAAGAAACATTTTGGGAAAAGGAGATGGAAATACCATTAACATTGGAAATAACATTACCATTGCCATGTTTAATGTTGTTCTGGTATGAGATTCATGAAGTCCAGAAAAATGTACAAGTGGCTATTGAAGTTCTATCTGGTGTACAAACTTATATAATATAACAAATTTATATATATATTTAAATAAAATAGTTATTCAGTGTCACGGATAATGAGACTTCATGGAATTAGCGATGTCTGTCTGTGCGACCTTTACAGGTCGAAACAATTACAGATGGAATATGAACTACACCATGAGTTGTTGCATAGTGATTAGTGATATACCATGGCTCCCATATTAGGCTCTTGTTGATAGCACTTTCAATAGATCAATATCAAGGCCACGTGCACCGTTGAATTATAAGTGGCCATCTAGTGGAAAATGTATAACACCGAAATTTTTTAAATTGGCAAAGACATGCATTTATATTCTTGATTTTTGAAATTTAAACTACGAACAAATTTGTTTTATTTATTTGTATCCTTGATTTTTATTAAATTTAAATTCTCTAAATTGATAGAAAACTGTGTAAAACACAGAAAAAAAAACTTCATAAGTATTTATTTTATAAATTTCGATGAAATTTATTTGATTATCATAATCTCTAAAATAATTCACAGATTGATAAAAGAGAAAATAAAATGTTGTCTCGATGAGAAAGAACCATAAGTTTTCTTTGATTAAAATCTTTGTAAAACTTCATAAGTACTCCTAGTACTGTAAATATGAAGATTGATCAATCGTATCTTCGCTTACGCGCTTAATTTGGCTGCAGCATTATGTTGTTGACTATTACTGTTGCTATTGTTGGTGTTTGTATTATTTTGGTTATTCTCAGCGTTTCGCTGACTTGTCTTTTTACTTTTCATCCTTCTATTTTGAAACCATATTTTAACCTGGCGTTCGGTGAGGTTCAGATTTCGAGCCAACTCCCATCTCTTCTGTTTCGAGACATAAGCGTTAAAGAGGAATTCTTTTTCTAATTCGAGAGTTTGAAACTTGGAATAAGGCTTTCGTTTTTTTCGTACAGTAACTGTACCCGTCCACTCCAGAGGATTAGTTGTGGTCATCGATTCGCCACCTAGAGAGAAGCATGAACAAATTAAGATTAAAGTTCTTGAATCAAAAAATACAACATTAATTTCGAAATCATTTCCAAATTTGCATCAACTAATAAATTATTATTCTAATTACTACGAAAAGAATCATCTTAAAGACAAATGCAAAGATTATTCCCACATTTTTTTAAACCGATTTTGAATATAGAAAATAAAATTATCTTTGTTTGTGTTCAGTCTGCCAGACCCTTTACTAAACTACCGTATTACATCTTGATTTCTAAGATAAAAGATCTTTTATCCTTATCTCCTGCACAATCTTCTAGGATCTATTCAATGTTTTGGAATACCTCTTCTACAGCGCTGGCAAACTGTACCAAATGCATAGTAATCCTTATCAGACATGTCGGGGGAGTTTGCTGAGATGCATTTAAATGGAATAGCCTCAATTACATTTTTATTTCTTCCAAATAAAGAGCAATATATTTAGAGGTATGACTGGTAGCCTTATCCTGATGAAACTTAACGCAATGAAGATTATTTTGGTAAAGCGATGGAATGTCTTCTTTGAAAATAAGTGTTAAAATATATTTCTGATAGCAATCTAAGTTACACGTTTTCTTCTACTTCCATTATTTAAAACTTTCAGTTATGAAACAATTCAATAATAGTGATAAAACTTTCAACAAAACTGTGTTTCCTCTGTATCAACATTTTAGGCTTTTTCCGATTGTCAATCGATCTTTGTCTACTGCAATCAGATAAATATATCCAAGTCTTATCAATTGTAACTACATGCTTCCATTTTTCACCTAATATTTCTTATACAATAGTTTACGCATGACCTTAGGCTGAAAAACATGTTTTGCTGTTAGCTGGTGAACAATCATGTTTTGAGATGAGCTTGAAATTAGATTTTAAAATTTTGTTTACAATTGCTATAGAGATATAAAAAGATTTACTAATAGTTCTTTGGGTGTTTGATATTTAAAAAAAAAAAAAAAAAAAAACATGAGATGCAATTTAAGATATAATAAGAAGTGTATACTTTGTAGGGTATACATGTTTTTACACGTTTATACCAGTCAAATGTAATTTTTGACGTCTCCTTACTTTTTTATAAATTAAGTCATTTATTTTACACGTAGAAATATTGAAACCCTGCTTTTCACATTTTTTTTTGTTTTTAATAATCGAATAAAAGTATTTCTTGTCGTAAAGAGCCAAAATATATCCTTTGACAAATATTTTATTTTTCATTGACATATTAAAGCAAATAATAATGACAATGATGGAGACTATAATTAAATTTATAATCCAAATTGATGTGCATTCGTTTTTTTTTTTTAATTTAATTCATGGAGTAAGTCAAAATCGTTACAAAAATGAATGAACATCCTCTGTATTAATTAAAAATAATTAATTAATCTTCCTTATCCTTTTCGTCATAAAATAAAAACATATTTAATGCAAACAAAAGACAGATGGAAAAGCATATCCAATTATATGTAAAGGGAAAATGCTGTTAAAATCAAAAACTCTAAGCTAAACTAAATTTAACTACTTATTCTTCGAAAACAGAAATAGAAAAGAAAACATAGCATTTTGTATGCTGATAACCACATATTTTTCCAGTGAATTTTCATTTACCCTAGTTTTAGTGAAAAAAAAATTCAAACTATGGCAACATTTTCACAAAACAAGAAACAAATCAAAAAGGAGAATTGTATATAACACCAAACTAATGCCCCATTTGAAGAACCCCATAGAAGATAAATATCAGGAATTACAACTTATCAATCGATACGTAAATTTAAAATAGTGAATGATATGAAACTAATAATATTTTAATCTTCTTTTCAATCATACTACTTTCCTATATTTTATCTTATAGTGCGTTTTAAATTATCTTGCCTTTTCCTAACGTTAATTCGTATGCCCAATAAGATAAGAAATATGCAACCGTAATAGTAAATATTTCATTCTTACAATCAACTGTTATTTAAGTTAAATGTTTAATTTTTGTAACGTTACTTATTATACATTCATGTATAATACATAATATAAATTTAAAATTTTGTTATAGGAATATATTTATTATATTGTTATACAAAAATTTAAAATATACAGAGAATATATCGATACAAAAATATATAACTTCATCTCATTAAATTAAAATCCATGTCATTCCTATTCCCTAATCCGTTTTTTTTTTATAAGAATGTTTTTACTCTTTATACTTACAAGATTTCCATCCAATAAGATTTTTTTTTTGTTTAATTAAATGTTAATATGATGCAAAACAAAACCAGGAAATATTTTCTGAGATAAAATCCATTTCTACAATTCATTTCTATATTGAAAAATATAAATCCTTCATTACAATGATTAAAATCTTTTTTGCTAACTGTAATATCTACAATAGTTCAAATATAAATATCTTTGTCAATTCTTTTGAAATTTAATCTTTTCCGGGATAATTTTATTTTAAAACGCAAATTCCTAAGAGATACGGGAAAAGAAAAACACGGAAAATTTAAATATATATATTTTTTAATTTTAAAACTAATTTACACTCACAGTGTACTCTGGTTTATAAGTTGGTTAGTATTGCAATGGGATTTTGAGAAAAATAACGAATTTTAAATTAGGTGAATTAAATATAAAAATAAATTACAGTTTAACAATATGTTCCTCATATAATAAGAATTGGTGCGAGTTGATCATCATTTAGTTTACAAAAAATATGATTTATAAGTTATTTAATATATTATATAAATTTTTGAAACATGGCATAAAAAAAATCAAATCATTAAAATATATTGCAATTTGATTGTTATAACAAAATCATATCTGCAGATGATTAAATACATGATAAAAATGTACTCCACCAAAAATTGTGTGTCATTGTAAATATCACACTTAAAATTCTTATTTCGCTAAACATTCCCCTGTTACTTATAAAAAAAATGATGCTATATTTTTGTATTCAGAATATGGGGATGGTCCCCAAGCGAAGCAATTCTTTCTGGTAATAGGCAGTCTGGACCTCATTTTTGCCGCTTCCTATAATCCAGAAGAAAGTGTTTATGATTTAAGGCCAAAGGCTCCTTCTAAATCGCTTCCAAATTGAAATCAGGAAGCTGCTTATTGGTAATGGTTATTGGTGATTTTAACGTAGTTTAGCTAATTATCGAAGATATGTATGGACAGAAATATGCACTAAACACTTTTCAATGAACCTCGCTTCAATATATTTGTCTGACAGAGCTTCGGGGAGATAAAATCCTTCTTTTAAACGCTACCTTCTGAAGGAAAGAAATTGATTCTGGAATCTTTGTGCATTTAATACAGTTGCTAAACGTTTAAGAAAAGAAGTATTTTTTTAATGCAGTATTAAAATTTTTTAATAGGAAAAAGTAAAGAATAAATAATAATAATAATAATTTATTTATTTAATGAATGAAATAACAATAATTGTATGAATAATTATCCGAAGAAATAAATATATATTTTTAGTAATTTTTGTGATTCAAATGTTGTTTGTATGCATGTTTTGATAGTATGTATATTATACAAACATTTTGCAGCATGCATACTTTTCTTAAAAATGAACTGTATTGTAATTATTCATAAAAATTTCAATTAATAAAACTTATGCACGACATTTGTAAAAGACAGCATTCAAACTATTTACCATAACTACATGTATCTTATATATTTTATAGCACCTCACATAAATAATAATACTATTATTTATTTAATGAAATAACAATAATTGCATAAATAATTATCCAAATAAATACATATATCTTTTTTAGTAATTTTCTCTGAATAAAAATTATGTTGATATGTATACTTTGATAGTATGGATATTATACAAACATTTTGAAGTATGCATACTTTTTTTAAAAATGAATTATATTGTAATTCTTCATAAAAATTTTAATCCCAGAAATTATTTTTGTTAAGTGTTTCAAAAGTTTCAATAAATAAAATTTGCAAAAAGCAACATTCAAATTATTTACCATAACTACATGTATCTCAAATATTTACAGCATCATTTCGATCTAAGTTATTCATTTTCTTTTATTTCTAAATTATTTACACGAACATTAAAATGCACGAATTTTTAAAATAGATTTTGTTTAGTAAAATTTAAATTAAAAATAGTCTCAAATATCAATTTTTAACCTTTTCCTATCCTTCTTTGAAAAATACATTGTTTATTATTCAGTTATATTAATTTAGATGTATAGCAGAAGATGGTGAAATTCGATAATGCAGAAATAGTGCAGTAAAAAGCGACAGTGTAAAACATAATTAGAAACTTTATGCAATGTTATTTATTTTTTACAACTTAATTAAGCATTAATTTGCTAATATACAGGTACACGTATTATTCGACGACAAGATTATTAATTAAAAAATAACCGGTAAAATTATTGCTTCCTTTATGTTATTAAAATATTAGCGCTTCCTTTCTTAATAATGCAAATTAAGAAACAGTGGCCTTTCCTAAAGTAACTAAATTAATTACTCCAAAAATAAATAATGTAAAGATAGGTTAAAAGAAGATAAAAATGCAAATAGGGTGACGTTAAATGACTTGCTAATATTTCGTTTTAATATGATGTATGCAAATACACAAAAATACTCGTACACCTTACTGTAGAAAACGCAGAAACAGCAGTTTAATGAAACAAAAAAGATGGGAAAAAGATTAAAGCAATATCTCTAAATTTTTGGTAAGAGTATACTTTAGAATACAGAAAATTCTGTAGAGGTGCAGTTTATCTCTAAGTATAAAAAAAGTTGGAAAAGAAGTAGCCAGGAAGTTATTAGCTATCCAAAGACCTTGGTTGAATAAGATACTTCAATGTGACTGACCCTGATAGCAGAAGTTGATAAACCAAATACTGAGTTAGAACACACGACTTTTTCAAAAAGAAAGCAACTGCATTCAAGCTTGATATGCATGAGCATAATTAGTATGCGGTAGTTATCAGTATCAACTGAGATATGGCAGACATGTAATAAAAAACAACATTTCCATGAAACTTCTGAGAAGTTACATCACCAACCGAAATGTTTCCATGCTATGTTCACAATGTCAATAACATTAACAATTATTATTTGGTGATAAGAAAAAAAAATAATCTTATCAAATCATCTTTTGATTTTTTAGGTAACTTTCTTGAATAATTCCGAAACAGCAAATTAAAATTCAATAAAGGAACAACAGAAATATAAAAATGCACAAATGAATTCAAAGTCTCAGAACAGAAACAGAATCTTCAACAGAAAGTGATATATGATTATTTTTTATAAACTAGGAAATTAGAGTAAGCTATAATCAAGATATTACCCTTTTAAAGACAAATAATCTGCCCAAATGGTACAATCTTGTTATGAATAAATTGCTGATTATTTCATAAAGTTTATTGTTTGAATTTAAAATGAAAGATTAGTATTATAAATAATGGTTGCTTATGTCAAATTACTATTTTTCTCTCCCAGTTTCGATAAAACAACTTTTTTTTAAAATAAACTCCTACAAAAATTTGCATTTCTTAAAAAAATAAACGCAGTTTTATATTTTACGCAAAAACTAATTTTACAATTATCAGGTATTCAGTGATAAATTAAAATTGAAATCAAATTTTTTAAGTAATGTTTTCCTTTTCTTTTAATTAATCATATTAGTTCGGGAAAAAAAAAAAAAAATTTTTTTTTGAAGAGATAAGGTTAATAATGCATATAGCAGAAAATTGAATAGTTATTTAGGAAAAAAAAAATTAAAATCATTAGAAGATGTATTAAAATAAATTACTTCATATAAATTTAAAAAAACAACAACTTGATGTTTATCTTACTTTAAAAACTTTGTTATATTAGTTGTAATACATCGAAGAAAATTCAAATTAAAAATTACTATGGAAAAGCAAATACATAGCCATTTTCATTACATAAACACAATTACAATGCATGTATTGTAATGCATTATATAAATACAATTAATATATGTAGAAAAATAGTTTTATTAAAAAATTTAACAGAATACTTCAAAGCTTACTAACTTCAAATTCAAAAAGCTTTAAATAGAAGTTCAGTTACATAATACGTATAATTTTGCAATAATTTTCTAAACACACTTATAGAGCAAGATATATTCTTCAAAAATTTTAATTTTAAAAAGAAAACTAATTAAATCAAAATTCACTTTTTTGTTGTATAAACTGTCTGAAATTTATTATCAATGCACTAATTCTAAATAAATTTCATTCAAAAATAAATAAATTTTAAACTAACCACTTGAAAATTTTATAAAACAAAATTTAATTATTTAATATTCAAGATACAAGAGAATTCATCTGAAATCCTTTTAATAAAACAAAAACCCATAAAATGCATTTCGCAAATTTCTTGGTGAATCACCTTTAAAATGGAAAACAAATTATATTGGATTGGATCAAATTTATCAGTATAGCATAAAAACTATCAATTTTTTTTTTTTTTTTTTTTTTTAAAGATTTCTTTGCCAGTTCGTGATAGATAAGATATTAAACCGACATACGTCACAAGCCATAATTCAAGCAAACAAATATTTTCGATAAAAGTAGCTTTTATGCTTGAACGGTGTTACTTCTGACGAGATTCCCCGAGTTATAAAAGCCAAAGCAAACAAACGAAGCTGTCGTAAAAATGTGGCATTGAGAGATTCAATATTTTCGACAACTACTTAAATGTTTGCTCTATCAAATAAGGAACTTTTTCTTCTTCTTTTATTTCTCTTGTCAGAAAATTAAATAAGTCTTGGAAAACCAATTCAAGAAAATGGATTCGCAATGCGGGTTTACCATTAGGAATAGTATTTTTTTTTTTTTCCACGTGGTAGCTGTTCATATTATGACATCGTTCAAGATATAAAATCTGAAGAAAGAAGTCTAATCACATGCTATTTAAACACCACTTGTGTTATTTCACTCACAGCAGAGAAAACATTTTGACCAAGGACATGAAATTGTTGTTATTCTATCCCGTTGCAAAGTGATTCAATACCAGCAGTTCCATTCCAAAAAGAATTTCGAGTTTTAACCAATGTTTATTAAATTTTATTTTCCGGGTTGATTCTATATTGCTTGAATAAATATTTTCTGTTCTAAATTAAACATTCCAAAAACAAATTTTATCCCAACCAGTTAGTTCTTGTTCGCTCTTAAAATTCTCAATAACAACATAAATATTTATCTTCTTTTAAATCGTTGCGAAGATAGCATACGTTGCTACCAATGTTGTATACCAAATGTATCCGAGTTTCAGTAAGCAATCCATTATAAATAAGAATAATAAAATATGATTAAAATCTGTGTATAAAAATAGAATCAAAAAAATATTTTTTATTGTTTTAAAAATATATTATAATATGACAATTTTTTGTTTCAATTGCGATAAATCAATGTATAATCCTCCTCAGACTGATTAGTATAAGTTTACGGGAAAATTGCCCAATCTTTAAAATTAAAAATATATGAATCTTGATAACTAATACAGAAACCAAATTAGAGCACTTGACTAAATATAACCATTTTTGCATACAATTTTTAAACTGTTTTTTTTTTTTTTAAATATATTTTATGCAATTTAAAAATGGTGGAGATGTTTGTTCATTTTGTAAAATTTTAATTTTTCGAAGCAACTGAATGAAAAAATAATTTCTATATTTTTGCAAAATTTTATATTAACAACTAAAAAAATCTTAATCTACTTAAAAATAGTGCACTTTTATCATAGTATTATATCAACTTCTACCATTTTTCTCTTGTTAAAGTACATGCTTTTTCCTTCCTCGATATTATATTTATTGAAATTTGTGAAGAATTTTGAAAAGATTTTTAAGTTTTTCCTAGTGAGCGATAAAAGAGTTTTGTATAAATAACCATGAGCATATTTTTATTTCAAGATGCAATACTTAAACTTTTATACATATGTGAATGGCCATATATAATATATAAAATGGACATTCACATATATCATCATCTTATCCATTTAACACATTTTTATCATCTCGCATATATCATCATATCCATTTCCCATATCGCCGAAATCAGTGTTCTTTATTTGATATATCTACCACCAGTTTACGAAATAAGTGAACTTCAATCTTTCATATTGTTTGTAGGTATTTTTGAGAAAAATTTGTTTGATATAAAATGGAAAACTCACACTTTCTTTACTTAACAATGAGTCTATAACAAAAAGTAAAGAAAAAAATAACTAAGTTCAAGAAAACAATTTTTGAAAAATAACCATAAACCCATTTTTTTTAAATGTCCTGTACTCATAATCAGAAAAAAATCATTCCAGCTCAGAAAATGCAGACTTGAGCTAACAAATGAAATAGGTACACTAGAATTTCGGATTTATTTCTTTATTTCAATTTGTAGGAATTTGATCCATCATATTTCTTTCATTCATTATTTAGTAAAAAGTCTGCTTGATAAAATTATAAATAAAAAAAAAAAAAAAGGAAATTCAACTCGTTCTTTCTTTACATAAATATGAGACTGAAGCAAAGTAAAAGCGAAAAATCTGTCACAGAAGAAAGCTGACAGAGCCAGAAAATTTCATAGGTATGCCAGAATTTTGGATACATTTATTTTCTTATTATCATCCTTTCATATAGCTCACAGGTATCATTGAGAAAAATTTATTTGATAACAAAAAGAATCCGTCTCCGTCTTTCTATACTTAAGAATTACACTGACGCAAAAGTAAAGAAAAAAAAAAACGTAGTCCAGTACAAAAAAAGAACGGACATGGGATAACAAATTAAATAGGTTACGCCAGGACAACTTTAGTCAAAAGAAATAGTGAAAGGGGAGGGGTACAGCAGCTGGACGATTTCTTTCACCCCTTACCCTCAACAAAGCCCCCAAAGCTCTTCCATTCCATAGATTAGGCAATAAGTCTGAGTTGAATTTCTTCACAATTGCTGCGAAAATCGAACTCTGTGTCAAACGTAAGAGCTGTTAGAGGGGGAAATTCCTTTTACTTGCCGAGCTTTTCTTCCAAGAAGACGACATCAGTTTCTCGTAAAAACAGAAAGAAATAAGATTCGCTCCAAGCTATGCTTTGGGCTTGTTTGTCAAAAACCCTATTCTTTCTAGTAGCAGTTTTTTCCCCCATCTAGATAAGCCGTATTTAGTTGAATGCCATTTAGCTACTGTACAGAGGGGAAGGCCCTCTGAGGGTGAAAAAAAAAAGTATTTCTCGAAATCGCATCTGGAAGATTGAGTTGATTGGTAAAAGATTGATATTTATCTTTCTCTGATTGAGTTTTGGCAAGAAACTTGTCTCGAATTGATATAAAAGAATTAACAAGATTCAAGGAAAAGCTAGATGCATGGTAACAAAGCATGAAATTTACTATGTATATCTTGCGAATTCCGTCTCCATATTCAAGCTTTATAAAATAGAATTTCTGTACTTGTTAGCTCGGTGGAGACTTTCATTTTTGAATGGTATTTTTTTCAATTGATGTAGCAAAAATATTTACAATTGATGTCGGAAAATATTTACGGATAAATTTGAAAGAAATTTCGTTATTGACTATTCACGAACATTATGAAAAAAATGAGAAATGATAAAAAATGAAAAAGAAATACAAATTAATAATAATAATAAGTAAAACTATTTAACAAAAACAAGTTTAATATTGGACAGAATCAACAGTATATTTACTTATATATTTTAATATTGCTGATTTTATTAACAAACCGATATTAAAAATTGTTATACAAATATAACAGTTTTTCTAAACACGTATGTAGTGTTTTCGAAATAATTTTCTAATCTTTTCTCTGATTTAAATTAAACAGCAAATTTAATTTTTAAATTAAAATTTTTCAGCAAATTTATACATGTAATGATTGAAAATTGATTGTGTTTTGAATTGTTTTGGAGTTTTCACTAAATTTACTGTATCTTTAAAGTATCTTCATTTGCCCTTTGAAGCTAACAATCAAGATGTTAAGTAAAATTCATATTTGAGTTCATCAATTTAGATATGAAATGAATTTAGATTAAGTTGAAATACATGTCGTGTACATATTTTAGCAAATTTTACCACAATGATCAATAATCTAACTTAAAAAAATATTACAATGAAAAACTTTGTTTTAAGACTTATTTAATTTGAAATTTAACAACTTAAAACAAAAAGAAACATCAACTACAGTTGTAATTAAAATCAAAGTTGCCAAAATCTAGAATGCGGTGAACAAAGAGGAATCTCTAATGAAACTTATCAACATTTTCTTCAATGAATGATTTTAAAATTTTAGGGAGTTACAACGGACAAAAAATATAACTATTATACTAGAATTAATTTTTTATAAATTACCAATAAAGATACTATTAAACACGATGATGTAACAAAGCCTCCAAATGTGCAAAGCTTTCTGGCAAGATTCGTCATAAAGTAAAAGGCGGCAATATCTTTTCTCTTCAGATTCTAATGACAGGAACAGGAAGTAAAACTTTCCAGCGAAAGAGACTCGGAAAGTGTTTTTACTTTACTTGTTTATTTCTTTACTCATTTATTTGGTGAGGAGGGTTTTCTCCTTAACGATACATTTTTTCCATCGTAGGGATTTCGGTGTTTATTTTATTTTTTATTTATTTATTTTATCGAAATTTTGCCTTTATGTGGTTTCTGCAGATATTCAATTGATTGAATTATCAAATAATTTTCATAAAAAAATTCAACAATTTAAATGTAACTAGTAATTTATAAGTAATGTATTAATAAATATTTTCAAAAATTACAGATATTTCTCGATTGTTAAGGCATATTATCACATTAACTCGTTTTGAACAAACTTTAATCGTTATAGCTTTATGTATTTATTAGTTGAAATAAAACATTATATTAAAATTAACTCCTTCAGAGTACTGATAATTTAAATTATTTCAAGTAAAAAAAAAAAAAAATTGAAATTTGGCTGAGTGCTGGCTACAAAGTCTCTCAACAACGAAAACAAAATATTTGTCATTGTCAGCACTGATATTTTATTTGTAAATATTGTAGCGTTAGATTGCAAAAATAGCTATCCTAAAGAAAAGAATTCAAAAATTCTCTAACATGACAAGACAAAAACTACAATATACAAACTCATTTCATTTATAAGAAAAATTTCAAGAAAACTTTTCATTTGTAATTTATTATTGCATTTTTATTTTTTCTGTGCGCTTAATTACTCTCGGTATAAAACGAATAAAACACAATCCAATATAAAATTAAAAGTTTTTCTTCACTATCGTTGCTGTAGTTATCCCATGTTAAGCTATATTTCTAAACTTTTTGGGTATTTTAGTACTCTCTTTATTTGAAATTCGAAAGATTGAATGTCATTTTAATGCAAAAAAGACAAAGATTTTATTAGTAAAAGCATTTGTAGAAACTACAAACAACTTAAATTTTATTTATAATATCTCAATTATGAATTTCATTTATAATTCGCATCATTAATTAAAAAAATTAATATAATAAATTCATCTTTAGCTGAAATATGTCTGCTTACATTATTACAACAAATTAATGCAAGATCTCTTTGTGAAAAAACTTCAATCCTATTTGCATTGAATAAAGGAATATTGAATTACATTTATCTTTGTATTTTATCAGCATCAGTTATATTTTATCAGCATTAGTTATAATTTGATTATTTATTAATTGCTTTATTATTTTTAAAACTTTATTGCTTTAATATAGCTATTACGCTGATATAATACAATATTATTATTATTTTACACTTTTTAACAGAAAACTGTCTTTTGGATTTTTTCAATGGATTAACTCAAATATTAGAAACCGGATATATTACAACATGTAATAAAATTTTAAATGAGTTATTTTAAGATTTTTGGAGTAAATGATTAATTTTTTTATTTAATTAAATAAAAATAAAATAATTTTAGAAAATATATCCTTATAAACCCGACACAAAAATAAGGAATGAAAAACAGTTAACTATGATAACTATCACACAGAAACTGCATTTATAAACTACTTCATTTAAAGTAAAATCGTTGGAAAAGAATATAACATCGCCTTAAAAAAAATGAAAAATTAGATTTTCTATGCATTGAGTTGCTTAATTATTATTTAAAAATATTATTGTACATTTTATTGTACTTGTAGTATAATTTAAAAGTAAAATAGATAAATAAAATAATACGTCCATAATAACAAATACTTATATTGACTTTTTTTATATTTAACTTCTCTTATGTGAAACACATTTTATATTTTTAATTGAGAGATTGAATTTAGAATTCGAATTACAGATTGAACTTAAAATCTCACTTGCCTGAGTCTCTTTGTAGATTTTATTCTTGTCAGTATAATCTAATATAAAGATAATATTTTTAAAATTCAATTTAGTTCAATTCAATTCAATATTATAGTATTTAGTTCAATACTAAATAATTTGAAACAAAACTAATTAAAATTATCATTTCCTTGTTACTTTGAATTATCACAATCAGATATAACAAGAACAACAGCTTATTATTCTATTCAATACGAACATAAATAACCAAACGTTTGAAATCTGTTATATAACAAGGAAATTGAGGATAAAATAGGAAAGGACGGTCATTTATGTCATGGAAGGAAGTACAGATCTAGTTTAAAAACATCGATCAGCACAAACGTATCAATGCAGAATTTGAAAGCAAACCACATATGTGAATTTTCAGCCTGCTTTTACTAAACCGAAGAAACTTCATTTTGAATATCACTCCATTTAAATAATGTTTGCAATCTGCTTAAGTTTGGACGAGATACGAATTTCAATGAAGGAACCAGAAAGATATACGGCGAAGGTGAAATACGTGAGGAGATTTAATCTCGTATGTTTAAATGGTGTGTTTCCTTGCAAAATTGTCTGTGTATATCAGCATAGGAATGGTAAAGAATCGAAGCATTCTTATAAGAAATACAATGATGAACTTCAAACATAGTGAAATTAATTTTTTGTTATGAATTTCAAAAGATATGACTAATATAAGAAGTACTTATATAAAAAAACGTTGTCTACTTGTAGAAATATTACTGTCATGTTTAGGCCATAAAATAATCTTATGGCAGACAGTTTTGAAATACTTCAAGGAAAAAATGAAAGAAGAGTTGGTTAAAAAAGTATTGTTGATTAAATAACTCAGTAGCAGTAAAGTATACTTAGAAAAGATAATTTGACATCATGATTTCTATTTATTTCCGTATATTAATTTTCTTTTAAAAAAAAAAAATAAAGTTAATAGTAAGATAAGATTAGCTTTATTAATATCAGTGATATCATATGTATTGAAAAGTTACATAAAAAGTTTATATAAAAAAATTAAAAATATATTGAAAAGTTTACAAAAAGTTTGTTTTATTACATTTTGTTGCATAGAAAAACATAATTTTTAATATATAAAATACATCGAAATAAACTGACTAAACTTATCATTCTATTCGCAAACTCTATTCAAACTCTTATCATTCTATTCAATTACAAGTAAAGCCTGCTCATTGCTATAAGTAAATAATACCAATATAGCTATTGCAGAATATAAACAAGTCAAACTGAAAAAAATAAAACGAAAAACAATTAAAAAGCTTATTGCATTAAACAATTTTCTCAATGACTAATAACTTTATTGTAGATTCCACAAAGAATAGTACCTTTATTGTAGATTTGAATACACATATTACTTTGAAATTGATTGATATTTTGCCATAGTAAAGTACTCTTTATTGATTCCTTATTAAATCATTATTTTAATCAGAACTGAATATTTAATTCTAATGCTAACTTTGCTCTTTTTAGTTGTTTAAAATAGTTATTTTAAATAGTTTTTATTTTTTTCTAGTTTTCCAGTTCTAGAAAAAAAGTCTAACTGAAAAAAATAAATAAATAATAAAACGAAAAACAATTCAAAACTTATTACATTACATTCCCCTCAATGAATAGTAACTTTATTGTAGATTAGATCGCATTGAATTACGGCTGGTTACAACAAACTAACAGCCATGAAATTTATTGGAGTTTAACATGAAAACTCAGTAGAGTTAAGTATTTTCCATTCAATTGCCTAGTAAATTTGATTGTCAAAATTACACAGTAATCTCTTCTTAAGATAAAAATGTTAACACATTCATCCAGGCGCTAATAGATCACTGTTGAAAGCTGCAGGGATTTTCTTTTCTTCTCATTAGCCAGAGATCTAAGATACAGGAAACGAAAGTGACAGTCAAAGGCGTCAGGCTGACAACAGATTTTCCAGCAGATATATACATTGAGCTGAGAATTGAATGCCGCCTCATTCAAAACGGTGGCACAAGTAGCATGGGAATAGAGGGGGTCAGTAAGAAAAAGTTGTTTGACAATAGGTGGGACCTAGCCACCATAGTAGAAATCTAGGAACTGTATTCTTTAAGGGTACAGACGGCCCCTGCAGCATTCTTTTTTCTTCCACCAAGTTGATTCACAAGGTTTTGCGTAATAGTATGTCTAAAGACCACCTCAAATGAATGTGTTTTCAACTTGGTGGACGTCTGTGGGAAAAGTTACTTCCCATGCTTCTTTATTTACAACGGTGTGAAGAACTTCTGTCTAAGTGACATGAGTGAGTCTTCCACATGAGTTTCTTGGAACTTAAAAAAGAAAGGGATAAGTTCACTGTCTGTAAGCGTCACGTATTACTTGAAATGCAAAATTAAATGCTACCAAGTGAAAAATTTATATTAAAAAATTCTTATCTTTAGTTTCTACTTTTGTAAGGAAGATTTATTTTGCTATAACAATTTGATTTTTTAAAAAACGAATATGTAAATTTTTTTATATTAAATTGTTTATCCTATAAATGATTCATATCCAATAACTGTCTAGATTTAGTTTTACTGTAAAAATGCTTAACAATCACCATTATTAGAGTTCGAAATGTAGAAATGCCATGCAGAACAATTTTATCATGCAATTGGTTAAATTATGCCATTTGATTCATTGAATTAAAACAGTCCACACAATAAAACTTTTTGATTGAATTTTTGCTTGAGTTGTTATTAATAATGGATTTTGGATGGTCCAATATAATAATGGGTAAGTCCTATTGGACATTTGTATTGTACATCAAAAAAAGTTTTAAAATTGTTAAATTGTATGCTAAAACAAAACCAAAATCATTTCCCTTGGTTTGTAGAAGCTAACAGTGCATTGAAAATCTAAATCTTAGAATGGAGATTATTGCTTGTATTCTGATGTTACATACATGCAAAGTTTCATCTCCATCTTAAAAAAAAGCAACCATCAACCCATTCATAAACAGTTCAAGTCCTTCCGCTTGCTTGTCCTACCGTCTCAGTTATGTCCTACCATTCACGCCTTTTACGACAAAAACTCATTATTATTCCCATTTTTTATGACTACGGCGTTTCATGCATTTATGGTTGGTTTTATTAAGCAATAGTTGGCCATTAAATTTCAAATTATCGTCACTGTCACGTGCTAAACGTTATTTAAAGGCACAACATTTCAGACACTTCACTTAACTTAAATTATGTTGGCTATCACATACTAACTATTTATAACATCTGACTTCCGATTGTTTGCGACACATAACCACAATAAACTCGTGCTTCTGTATAATAGACTTGTTGCTGATACATAATTTATTATTCAGCCTTTCAAAATAGTTTTGCAGAAATATTTGTTATCACTTTATATGCGAATTAGAAAATGTTCCAATTTATTCATTACATTAAGAATTTCTTAAATATAAAGTCTCCTTTTAGAAATTGTAATTTACTATTAAAAAGAAAAAGAAATAAATTTTCACTACTTTACTAAAAAAAAACCAAATTTACCAATAGAAATCAATGCAAAAGAATGCAAAATGAAAGGAATAAATTTTATCACTAAATGTACATAATAAGTTATACCAGCATAAAGAATGGCAATGAACTACAGAAATATACATGGTATAAATAATGTACTATAAAATATAATCATTACAGTAGATTTAATTTTTGAATAAGGACATCTATGCTTTTGAATTTGTAGGTAATAATTTTAAACAAATATTCTACTTTCACAAAACAAATTAAGTTTTAAAAAAGGATTCTTTCTGAAGCAAATAAAAATTACCATTTTCATTACAAAAAAAAAAACTTTCAAGAAAAAAGTAAAGTTAACTCTCACTAACTCCAAATCTTCAATGAGAAATTTGTTAATTTGAAACTTGAATTCTTTCTTTGTATGCAGCAGTTTTGAAAATTTTTTTCTGGCAATATAAAGATCAGCATTTAAGATACCTTGATCTAGTGGGAAGAAAATTGCAACTGATTTCTCACACAGAACATACACAATGACCAATTAGTGAAGTGCTTTAAAGTTAACAGGAATTACTATTAACCGCTTGAATGAAGACAACAGTGGTCGGATGTACTCAAAGTGAAGTAACATGGGGCTTCTTTTATTAGCATTTTTACGACCCTGAGTAAGTGCCCGAGGGCACGTTTCGGACAACAAAGGGGAGGGGGTAGGAAAAAGGTTTTCGGTCATAAAAAATACAAAATTGTTTTCCCTTACCTGAACCAGACTGGACGAAAGTTGTAGGACAGTGTACATCTGTGGAGAAACTCCGCAGTCCATAGGCGTCAGTCTGCGGGTAACTATCCATGGCACCGGGGACTCTCGGCCTGTCCTCTGTTGTGGGGAAATAAGACACAGGCTGAGGTGTATGGGGTTCCATATGTCCTGGATGGACCCTGGTGCCTGAATAGGGTGAATAATTGCACCATGTCTGAGGCGCGAATGACTGGCAGGTATCGGCCGGTACCGGTGTGACAGTACTGGGCCCCGCATCGTAGGAGTTGGGCCAGAATTTGATGGAGGAAGTCTGCGGAGGTTTGCGGTCGATCCCCGTGTTGTAGTAATAGCCCACAGTGTCTCGAACGTTGCACAAGGGCTGGTGGTTGTACTGGGGCACATGGTGGGCATCCACAAAAGCTGAGTGAGCTTCCGGGGAGTATGCTGAATTCCAAGCGGGTTGTCCCCCGTGCCGGATCACCCCGGACGATCCGTCCCCGCCGTTACAGTCCGTGGTGGCGTAGGTGACGGCCAGATTGTTGGGAGTGAGGCGCTTGGCAGGGATGTGCAAGGGTTGGAGTGCCGCCGAGCCGTTGTTGGTGTCACCGCTGGTGCGACTCGTGTTGGACTCCTCGTAGAGACCGTTCATCGCGTCCCCTCCGCTCAGGAGAAGCGACGGCCGGATTTCGCTCACCGTCTGGAAGTCTTCTTCGTCGGTGAACCTATTGCATCGTGGCGGGTGAAGGGGGATGGGATGGGGGAAGAAAAAAAAATCACGTGATCAGCAAACTGACATTTCCTCGAAAAGCATATGCAATACACAGAGGAAGAAAACAACAAGGGACGCTCACAGAATTCACATTCATGCTAACAAAAAATATTTAATTTGTTTTTTCCCCAAAAAAATTATTTAAAAAAAAAAATCAGTGGTCCACCCCCCGATTCAATTCGTAATGTTCAATCTTATTATTTTTTTTATGGGGTTTGAAGGAACCGAATCAATAAATCAATTGAAATTCAAATTCAAAACACATGCAGTAAATTAAGTTACTATATAATATCAACACACTACTACAGTCTCCCTTCTGCCCATTTGGGCTAAGCATAAAACAGTTTAAAACTCAAAAAAAAAAAAAATAACATGACATACAAGTGATGAAAATAAGCGGGAGATTAAAAAAAAAAAAAAAAAAAAAAAAAATATTTCAAGCCCTCACCAATTTATTTTCATCTTCCGTTTCTCACAGCCGTTTCTCTATCAATTTCGATCACTGATGAGAAACTTTCCATTTAATAGCTTCTCGTTCCTTATCCAACAATTGGATTTCGCCATCCTTATGACCGGTCAGTTCTATCTTTCTAGTAGTCTGTCAGAATCCGAAATAAATGACCAGTAACAGCTGTAAATGTCAGTGAAACAGCCCTAACAAAACGACACTGGACGAACACTGTGCAACAAAGTTGTGCTGTCAATGGTTGTAGGGAGATATCCAAAATAGTGGCTCGATGGAAAGGCAAGTTGTGCAGGAGTGGGCACATCCACAAGATTCCGTGTGTTTTTACGTTGAAAGTGATTCTTGTATGAAAGCATCACATGCATGGGGTTTCTACGAGAACCGGGAGGGTGGGGGAAAGGGGGGGGGAAGAGCTGGACTTTCGTTCGTTCTCGACTCTCCTCAGCTCACCAAACAGAAGAAACGATAGGAGAAAGCGTCTCCGAGGCTTTTCATTGGTCGAATCGCGTCACGTGACACAGCTGGCGTGCAGGGGGAGGTAAATATTATTTGCTTTTACAGAGTGTGTTTGTTGTTGTGTGGAAAAGCGAGGATTCGGTTAAGAAAACACACAAATGAGATAATTGAGATCGGCAGGAAAATCAAAAAACAGGGTGCTAAAAGTTTATTTGAGATAAAAAAAAAAAAATCATACTTGTCAATGGGTTCAAAAGTTAATAAAGATGATAGTTAATCGATGCTGACTGCCGAAAATACTGAATTTATCGGAAAAAATTTATAAAACCAAATATATACATATCTGCTAGTGACATTTTTTTTATGTATCTAAGAAATATGATTATAAAAACTTTGTCCTTTAGTAACTAATAAAAATCATTTTAAAAAAAACCTCGTTAGAAGAATGCAATTCAGAAAATTAATATTTCAATTTAATTCAGACTTAAATTTTCTCAGTAATATAAGTGTCGGAGTTCTCCACTTCTTCTGAAGAACAAATATTTTTTGAACTTTTCCATTAACTAAGACAATAGGTTTAATTTTTAATTTATGATTTCCAATCTATTATAGTTAGCTTTGCTAAATTAAAATTTTAATCTATCTAAACCTCAATAATAAAACTTAATAATAAATTTGCATAAGGTTGTAATAAAAGATTTACCAATACCAAAGGCAGAGTTTTCATTTATAAAAGTGATTTTCTGTGAAAATACAGCGAAATAGCGACAAAAATCCTCAAAATGGTGATAGTGGTGTCATCTAGTGACAGAATTTAGAACTGCTCTGAACTAGATCTCCCAATCAAACATCGATCTTGCTAGAACTAAACATCGTATACTGTACATCTCCCTGATAATGAATTCATTTTTTTAACCTTTTTATTTAATGCATATAAATAATTAATTTATTCATATTTTATACATTTTCACTTATGTAGAATTTGAATGAATAAATACTTCAAGTAATAATAAAACCACAAACCTTTTCAAAACTAAAATCGTAAAATACACTTGAATTGCAATTTCGATAATATACTTATATATATTATATTAAGATTTAAAAAATACATTCATCATATTTATGTATATAAATATGAGGAATCTTAAATGATTAAATAGAATTCAGAGAACAAATTAAATTTCTTATATATAGTTCCTTAAATATAGATTTGTGAGCTTTTTTTCTCATTAGGAATCCTTGTTGTATATAGTTGACTATTAACTATGAAAAACATCATTTTAATTTAAGGGCAATTTTTTGATAACTGTTGTAATTTTTAAAGATTTTTGTAGAAAACTTTTTTTCTTGCTTTTGCTTAAACTTTTGTTTGAAAGTTATTGAAAAACTCATTTTACTTTATTCAAAATGAACTTTAACTATTCTTTGATTCTTGTAATCAACAATTATTTGCCGATTAAAAAGAGTAAATTGTGAAGAACCTGATTGTAAAAGAACCTTGATTTAATTTCCATCCATCTTAAGTTCCGTTTCCACACTTTTGAATTCTGTACATTTCTGTCTCTTTAGCACTCTTAGATATTCAACCTAAAACCCATTTATTTTTCCTTCTGGACAGGTGTAAATAAGTTAAGAGCTGATTCGATAAACTGTAAAAAGCTAACAGTTTCTCGAAAAACAAGAACTAGTCTTGTCAATTGAGCTTATCTATTTTCCATTAGCTTAAGTGGTACTGGTTTTTTATCCCAGCATTGATGAAACAGAACTTACGCGAATATGAGCACGAGAGAATATTTGAGACCAAAGTAGATTATGATAATGACTAATCTTTTTATGAATCGATATCCTATTCATATTTAATATTCAGACACATGAATATCCTATTGAGTAAAGTAGTACTGAATTTTTAAGAGACAAACTACGGCATTGAATCGCTTTGGGGAAGAGATCAACGAATAAGACTGGAAATATATTGTATTATTTTTGGTTAATATATTTCATTTTAAGAAATAGGAAACATGTTTTTTCCCAACATTCTATAAAGATGAAAGAAAATAAAGAAAAATAAAATCAGACAAGAACTTGATTGTATCAGAAACTTGAAATTCGGACAAAGGAGTAAATTAATGATAAAATAAATGACTACGATTTAATGTATTAGATCATAGTCATTTATCATTATCAATTTTTTGCAAAAGGGTCAACTTAATATATTTTTTAAGAAATAAAAACTATTGCAATATGTTACTGGTGTAAAATAAATTGTTCTTAAAATGTGTCTAAATTAAAAATCGTTTGTTTTAAAGTAAAATTCGATAATATTTTTCATTCTTAATTTCCTTACCCTCACTAGTTAAAAAAAAAAAAAAAAAACTTATTGTTGCGAAAGAAGCTGCGTTAAGATCACACAAGTGAAAGGATTCTTAATTCTTAAGATTTCTTAAGTATTAATTCTTAAGATTTCGTATATCTTAAGAATTCTTAATCTTCTCATGCATCTGATAGAAAAATTTATAATGCTCATTGTAAATCCGTGTCATAATATTTTTAAAATGATGTTTATGGCATGTAAGAAAGAATTCGAGATTTTTTTTTTAATGTATAAGAAAATGCATTTCATGTATAATACAAAAATCTTAAAAAGAAAGTGAAAGAGACTATTTCATTAAAAATGAGCTTCACTTAAGAGTATTGAGAAAATTTTATTAATAAAATGTAATGTTAAGAATTATTATAAATGTCTATTTTTTGTTTCAAAATGAAAACAAAAATAGTACATAAAATCAAATAACTTTATGAATATCTTGATTATTTTCGCTTTGTTTTTATTATAAAATAATTTTGATTTGAACCAAATTATTTCACGGGTAACATATTTCGAAATTCACACACATGCTACATTTGTAAGTTATAATGTGATACGTATCTCGGAATAATATTCTGAATTTATATGTAAAAGATTCATTTTTAGTAAAAAATATGTTGATTTTTTATTTTAAAATTGTTTCAAGAATAGTAGTAAGAATATTAAGACTTTTTCTACATTTTAATATCTCTAATTTAGAATAAGAGAACTATTTATAATATTGTATACTTTATAATATTTCTCATTATTTTATACTTTCATAATCTTGTTTGTATATTTCATTTCGTAGTACAAAAGGAATCTAAAATTTCGTGGCCGAAATATCGAACCACTTTTCTTTCACAGACTAAAAAAATAAACCTCGTAAAACTTGACAGTTTCAATGTCCTTGGCAAGTGCTGCCATCTATTGTAACATTTCGTAATGAATATTTTCCAAGTTGTTAAAGAACCTGTTTGTTAATGCTTATTAAAACTTACTATCGTCTGTTATTGCTTATAAAAAATTTATTTAATAAAAATACAGTTTTAAAATTACTCTATCATGTAAAAGGATGCATTTTTCTGCGTATTTTTTAAATTTTTAAATAATTTATCCTAAAATGGTTATTTGCAATCTAAATTTATCCCTATTAACACAAATATTAACTTTGCCTAAGAGATGCTTAATAAAAATGCTATTTAAAATAAATAGAATCGAGTTGTTATATTTATATTCATAAAATTGTTGTAGACTTTTATTAAAATGGGGTGGTTTAGAATACAAGCAGGATTTTTGAACTAAAATATAAATAAAATACAGTATTTTTTTTTTTTTTAATTAAAATTTTAGGAATGATCTAGATTAGACATTTTTGAATTTTAATGTAAAAATACTCATATTGTGAAAGATCTCAACTGATAATAAACTGATGTACAACAATTGGTATTATTTTACGGCAAAAAATAATTCTCACACACATAAATTATTTACTAAAAACTGGTTTATCACCTTACAGAAAAAAAAAAAAAGAAGCTTTTTATTTTCTTTTTCTTTCAAAAAAGCAGAAACTGAAAAAATGTATAATAACTCTTTAATATAAAAATACAGAAATTCTTCATTAATTAAAAAAGAAATTCTTCATTATTTAAATAAAGAAATTCTCCGTTATTTAAATAAAGAAATTCTTCATAAATTAAATAAAGAAATTCTTCATAAATTAAATAAAGAAATTCTTCATAAATTAAATAAAGAAATCGTCTATGTTTTAAACTAAATGAAAAACAAAATTTATAATTATTTATTCGTACAATTTTTTCCAGAATTAAAAAACTTTAAAAATAAAAAAAAAATTTAAAAACCTGATATAGTGACTGTGTTTTAACAGTTTTTATATATTTTAATATATTTTTTAATTTAATTTTAACTATGCCATTTAAAACCTTTACTTCTTCAATTCACTATTTTGCGCGTTTTAGATACCCGAATCACCGCATTTGAATCGATCGATTTTACCCACAATGCCTTTCGTTTTCCACCTCAGTACCTCTGTACACTAGCGCCACTATTTTAACTTCAAAAGTAGCTCAAGGTAAGTCAAAATAGAGACTGCAGACGATAAAATGGAAGTCGTCTGTAAACAGCATTCAGTTTTAAAAAAAATATTATGTAGTAACTTTAAATTTTTGGTTACCCTGTTTAATCAACACAATATTTAAAATATAATTTTTAAATTGCATATAACAAGCAGAATACAACAAAATTGAGTATATACTTAAAATGTTATTGCTGAATAAAATAAGACTATATAATGATATATATTGTAGAACAGGGGTGACCAACACAAATGATCTTGCGGGCACACTTTGGAAATGCATCATAATTCCATGTTATAATCCTATATTAGATTAAGACCCACTATAAACATTTTTTTTTTGGAGTGAAAAATTCAGGAAGCATAATGAGTATTATTATTATGTTTACTATTATTCTCACATGTAAATATGGATATATAATAATAATGATGATGATACTAAACGCATATTGTAAAAAGAAATATATAACACTAAAAAGTATGAAGTATATAAAAAATATAAATGTAAATGAAATAAAAAAAAATTGAATCATTAAAATATTTATTTTACTAGTGCGATATTTGTTTGCGCAAGAATATTATTTTTAAAATCAAAGTCATTTTTCTCATAATTTCGAAACCAGTTAATTGTTGAATATATGGATAATATATCATTCAAAATATTAATGTATAATGTACATAATGTATTTTTTAATACATTGTTTTCACTACCTTGATCATTATAATATATATATATTTGTGAAAGTGTGTAATCCACAAAAGATCTGAATAATGGTTTAATATACTAATGTAATCTTCCTGCACACAAAGTATCATCATGTTTGTCTCAGTGAATTATCATAGAAATACAGAAAGCTGGCAGTGATATCAAAGTTATAAAATCGCGAGGAAGTTGAATTTTGTAAAATTAACTTTACAAAAGCTTTAAAAGTATTCTCAGTACTTTTAAACATAATTACTATTTCAATGGATTAAAATTTTTATTCTATAGGTTTTCGTTTTTAGAATTTTAGTTATCATTAAGCATTGGTAACCAATCATTAATAGGATGTGAGTATATATTTAAAAATTATTGCTGAATAAAAAATAAGAATATCTAATAAATATTTGTAGAAAAACGATTTGAAAGATTTGAATAATGGTGTAATATATTTACTAATGTAATCCTCATGCACGCACAAAGTATCATATTAGATTCACTGAATTATCATAGTGAACGAAAGTTGTGAATCGCAGTTCAATTTTGTAAATTAAGTTTCTCAAAGCTTTGAAGAATGTTCACCACTTTTAAACACATAATTATATTACAATTGATTAAGAATCTATTCTAGCTTTAATTAATGTAATAATTAATAGGATGCAGGGCATTTATTTTAGAAATCATAAGCGAGATATATTAACAAATCATCTGGAAAATAGTGATTATTCTCGCTAAAAACCATCATCTGCAAAATATAGTTTTAAAGTCTAATTAGTATACCTTATAAATTACTCTCATACTTTTTAAGTCAACTTGCTATCCATTTTTTTTTTTTTTTTTTTTAATTTTCTAGAATATATATACAAGTTAATTTTCTCAGAAGAATTTTAACTTTTTTTGATGGAATTGCAAATTAATTTTTGCTCTCCAACTTGTGGTTTTCCTGAAGTTCTTGTTATTAAAGTGGTAAAATACTTTTTTGTCTTTATTATTTTGCTTTCATCTTTTCAAAATCGATATTGGTACCTTTAAACATTAAATGAAACTTGAAATCTGTGATAAATCCCAGATAATTTTCAGTAGCTGCTTTTCTTTATCAAATGTACTGATACTGATATTATTAATTTATTAAAATATGCATGCAATATCTGTAAAAATATCAGTATGATCTGAAAGCGGTCAAGCAGAATTAATTACCTTTATAAAAAAAATTGTCTGCTTTTTCTTCGAGAAATTTGATTGTTACTTCTCGTGCATAAATTTTATTTTTCATGGAGGGGAGTGTTTTGGACCCATTCAATTCCAAGACTCGATTCGTGGCAAGACGTGCGCAGCTGGTTTGCAGGCGGAGATTTCGGATCTGAATCGGCTGTCGTCCTCTGCAGTCGTTGCTCCTCAGAAACGAGGAGACACTTTGTTTGTGTAACAACGTGTGTAAGGCGTCTCGCGTTGATAGTCAGAGTGCCTGGCGGAAGTTTTCTGGATTTTCTCCATACTACACGAAAATTCGTGGCAATTACCACTAAAAGTCATCTTGGAAGACAATGTCATCCCCTCATGGCTTGCCTACTGGAGTGTTCGTGACAGATATAAGAGGAACACCAAGCCCACCGATATTAAATAAAACAAAAAACGCTATTGCTTAAATCTAAATTTCTTCAACAAACATATTTGATGTTTAGCAAAGTTATCAGGCCTTTTTGGATGTAAGTCAAATAGTATATAATTGTTTAGAATTGAGAAAATTCCCTGGGAACTCTTATGGACCACCGTAAATGTATTAGGTATCTACGATACCTAATATAATAGATACCCAATACCTACCTAATACAGTAGATATTTGGTATCTACGATACCTAATATCTACTGTATTAGGTATCTTTAAAATTATGTAGAAACTTCCATAAAGGGTGTTTCAAAAATTTCTGGCAAAATTGTAAAGGGGACCGCAATAAACAGATTGAATACGGAAATGCTTCGTTGAGGCGGTAGAGGCCGCTATTGAAATCGATATGTGAAAAGAGCTTTGCTGTCTTTTATCATATTACGCACAGATTTCGAGCAGAATGTATTGTTACACCAATTCGGAGCTCCCGATATGCATGTCATGTATGGGACTGCAAATAAAACCATAACGGTTGCTCAAATGATGTACAGAGAGCGATTTTCACGGCGGCAGCTGCCGAATTGCCAAATATTCCTATACTAAATTTGCTTACTTCCTTTCTTTTTATATTTTTGCTAGATATTTTTAAAGCACATTTTTATACTTCCATTATTACCTATTGACATATTTTATTTTGATTGATTTTTACCCATAAAATTATGGGTATTGTTTTTGAGAGTCGAGTTTTTTATTTCATTGATAAATTTTTTTTTTGTCATTGATCATTTTCAACGTTTCCTATTGTTAACGTTTTTAAATTTTTCTATTCTTATTGGTTTATTTAAATTTCTTTATGAGCTTTTTTTATACATAATATTCATTTAAATTTCTTTCACGAGCGAATAATTAAAAAAATTAACGTAAAATTGTTCCAAAAGATCGCTTGGTGAAAGCAAAGTTATTATTATTTCAAAGAGAGAATGAGATTTTTCAAAGAAAAGAAAATCGTTAGAAATTCTATATTTTTTTATTTATTTATTTTTTTTTTTTTAGTAGTATTGCTGTAATTACATTTTGTTCTTACATTAATTCTAAATTTCATCAGGCTTTCTATCATTTTGAATAATGAAATTTTATAATATTTCGAACATATTTTCTCTGGGCTTCTTTGTACTTTTTACTTATATTTTTTAAGTTATATTTACCAAAGCCAAAAATATACCATTTCACTGAAGTTGGGCAACTCCAGTTCGTTTCCGCTAGTATAAAAATAAAATCCCATATTAAAAAATTTAAACTCTCGCTAATTTGTGCTAAACAATTGTGTTTTTAGTTCACTGATGGCCAAGGTCATTTACATATTACCTTGCCTTAGCAGCCCACGCGTTAACATATGCTCAGCCCACGTAACAGGAAATTGCCCAAGTCATTTCTGAATGGCTAAGATAATATTAACTTTTCCTTGTAAAATGTAAAAGGATGAAATACGTACTGAATTTCGCTATTTACATACTAATTGTCTTCATTCAAGCAACGAATTGTAAACCATTAAGCATTATGATCTTTTCTGAATAATTCACATGGCAGTATTGTTTATTATATTCTTAGCAAATAAATGTCTTATTTTTCTGGTTATTTTTAAAAAATTTAAAATTCAAATTAAATTCACAGAATACAGATATTAATTACAATTAGATCAATAAAATTTAATTCACAGAATAAAATTTCACCTCGAATTGTGATGTGAATATAAAAGTAAAAACCTTAAATTAGATATATTCATTACCTGTTTCTGACTGTTAGAAACTCGTTAGCTTGAAATATTATTTAATGAATTCTTTTGAACATATGCACATGATTACTATACTTTTAACAAAATAACAATTACGGACATTACAATAACAACAAAATTTTCTTTCTTTAACTAATTTTTAACTCATAATTTAATCACTCAAAGTCGTAGTAATGATATTGTGAAAAATTAATTAAACTATCAATTTCTGGTGAACAGATGGCACTCATTCTTCTAATTTCAAAATTGAGGCAATAATATTGCAATTGCGAGATGGCTTTTTAAAACTCAATAACTTGTGAATAGAAACAGTATTTTTTTTTGTTGTTTTATATCACTTGGTAGACAAGCAACACCTAGACTAAGTCCAAGAACCCGTGTGGTCTCATGAAAGAAGACAGCTTCTGTTGTGATGGAGCACATGTAGGTAGAAGTCTGACTTGGCTCCGTGACGCTGAAGAAGGAGGGCAGTGCCTTCCGGGAGGACTTTTAGGGGAGTTATCCCGCTTATCGCATGGGAGAAAACCAGGAAAATCAACATCAGGTAGTCCGACTGAGGCAAGGTGCTTATATCACAACAAACGTCATCGAATCTCCTTTTTTTTTTTTTTAAAACAGTGTTTACAACAAAGCCGCTAGCTGACTGAACCTCCACCCTAATGCTCGCCAGCGGGCGCGATTTCATCCAGGGAATTTGATCATCCAGTTAGGACAATATACTGATATATTCAATTAGTTAAGAGTTTCAGATTAAATCAAGATTTCCTGAATTACTGAATTATCCACACGAAAGCAGCAAGCAGTTTTTTAAAAGATTTAATTTCTCCAAAATGAAGCTTAACATCAAATATCCAAATTGATTTTCCATTAATTTACAGTAATTACTATTAATTTTTTTTTAACTCCATGGGGCCCTTTAACAAATAAAGTAAATGCCTTGTCAAAATGATGCAAATTGATTAAAATAAAATTATAAAGTAAAACGTTATGGGGCCTGATGGCATGAGTGTCTAGCACTTGGTACCACAGGTTTCGGGTTCGAGTTCCGGCGGTGCCATGGATATTTGTAATGGTTCAGAATCCACTTTTGAGCCATAGGTTGTGGTCTAATATGACTGTAGTGCGTTGGGAGCAAGGCTGACATACCTATCCCATTAAAATAAAGTATCTATTCTTTCGAAATCGGTCAGTAGGCAGACGACGATCGCCCACGAGGGGGCTGTTGGATCAATGAAGAAAAAGAAAGCAGTTATATTAAAAATGCAGTTAAAAAATTATACGAAAAATTATAAAATTATACATGTGAATTGGATAAGGGGCAGTTATAAATAAGCCAATCACTGGCAGTTAAATGAAAATGCCCGATTTTACTAATTAGTAGCCCCGTTTTATATGTCGGGGATGAATACGATAAATTCGTAAGCAAAGAAGACATTCCGTTGGGTTCGAAAAGGAAAAGTGGAAAGTGTGACCGTCCCAGATGGTATCCCTGTGTGGATTTAGTTTGTTTGTTGCTCTACGGTCATTTTGTGCCCATTTTAGGCTAATTAGACCGGGACTTACAGTTTAACGTAGATTTGGAACCAATAGCAAACATCCATGCCACCACCTGGATTCGAACCTGAACCCTGTGATACCAAAGACCAAAGCACAAGCCACTTGGCCGCTAATGTCATTGCTTGGATTTTTATTTCAATATGAACTGCACAATATAAATAAGACCATGATAATAATGAATTCTAAAGCAAATTGTATTATCATCATTGTCAAATCTTCATTATCTTTTTAGTTCAATTTTTTTTTTTTTTTTTTAATTTTTATCTTCAGTATTTTGTTGATTGGTATATTTTAGAAAAAAAGGTATATGGATATAAAATCATTGGAATTACTGAATCGCTTATATCTGATATTCTTTGCTATACGCTGTGATAACTGTATTCTCATTTAGCTGTGTGTTTAGTTGCAGTTATCGTTAGCAAAAAGGGAGCCACATCGAATTATACTAAATATGCAAATTAGCATTATGTTGATGTTTTATTTAGCACAGATTTGAAATAGTGGTCAGATGTAGATAAATTAAAAACTCTATTCTAACTTTTTGTAAATAATTAACAAATAAAAAGCATTTTATTATTATATTTACTGAGAAAATTTCTCTAATATTTGTATAAAAAATCTTTGTGATTAAAATCTTCATATACTTATGATATGCCATAATATTTTAAAAAGTATTGCCCGGTTAATCATCATAAGTTTTTACGATTTTACTTTAATTTGTGCGCTAAAATACAAGGTTATAATAAAAACATTTTCTAAAATATTCTTGTGTGTGTGTGTGTGTGTGTGTGTGTGTGTTAGCTATCATACCATTCACAGAAACTGAATGAAAGTTTCGTTTACGGTACTTTGAGGTATGCGCTCAAGAATTATTTTAGGTATCCCACAGCCAGAAATTCATTGGAGTCAGATCGGGGGAGCTTGGCGGCCATGGAAACTTAAAATGGCTGAAATAATTCTGTTACCAAACTGTTGTATTACGAAACTTTTGACAGAAGACCTCAAAAATGGGGAAGGACCATTTTCCATCCACACGACATTAGTTAGAGCATTTCATTGTTGAGTGAAATCTAAAGTGTATGCATATAATCCGCAAACTATCTGATTTGAAAATGCTATCAGATGTCAGGATTAACAAATTCCTCTTTCCATGGTTCGGACTTTAGTGCTATCCACCATCTGCCGTTTGCAAAGTGTCATCGTGTACGAAGGAGGCCACATAGAAAATTTGTGAAGCACAATAAAATATTTTGCTTTCTATTGCTTCTCTGCCCTTAGTGGTTGTTTTCACTTTTCTTCTCAGTTTGTCTAGCACCACGCTCGGTACCCCAGGTTTCGGGTTCGAATCCTGGCGGTGCCATGGAAATTTGTGGTGGTTCGAATCCACTTTAAGTCGTAGGTCCTGGTCTGATATGACCGTAAAGATATGACCACGGTGCGGTCTGATATGACCACATCATTCCCAAACTGTAAAAGAGGCAACTCGTCTCTAGGCCCGATGTGTTATGGTGTAGTAGTAGTCTGTCTAACGCGGAGCCTGATGGCCGAGTGGCTAGCGCTCTGGTGCTTGGTACCATAGGTTTCGGGTTAGAGTCCCGGCAGTTCCATGGATGTTTGTAGTGGTTCGGAATCCACTTTAAGTCTTAGGTCCTGGTCTTATATGACTGTAGAGAGTCACAGAGCACAATCAGACTTCTCACCCACATCCTTCCAAAACTGTATAAGGGCAACTCGGTTCTAGACACAGTGATGTGGGTGTGGTGTAGTAGTAGTCTATCTAGCGGCGATGATATTCGTGCTACAGATACCGTTTTAACGCTATTTATGATTTTTAGCTACGGAGTTCACATTTCAATAAAAAATTAGTATCGCCATTTGAAATTTTATCACTGTAATCGTAACTGTTAGAGTTTAATTATTGTTTTTCATATAATTCTCGAGCACATATATCAAAATAACTTGAACCAAAGTTTTCGGAAAGTTTTTTTTTTTTTTTTAAATAATTACGCTGTATATCTGTTATTGATGCAAAACCTTTAGAGGAAATATGTAAGAATCAAATTAGCAGATTAAAAATACACTTTTCTGACGTGCGTTAAGAATAGGTTCATATAAGATATCAATTAACAATTTTTTACTTTTAAATTTGTTTAACAACTTATGAATATTATTTATATTAAATTGTATGAATATTCATACAAAATATTACACACCAATAAATGATCACATTAAAATATATTGAAAATAACTCACAAGCGATGCCTGATGTTTTATAAAACTTGTGCCTAAGTAAATTAGAAGCATGACTCGTGACCCGATGATAATGTGCAGGAAGCCTCAGGTTCGAATCCGTTTTGCTACTTTCAGACACAAAGAGGCTCATTGGTGTTGTGACGGCTAGTATAAAGTGTTTCTCATCGATGATCAAGCTGTCGTGTGGGAGTTTTGTGGATTTTTCTATACGACAAATGCAGAGCAATTTCCTCTGAAAGTCTTCTTGGAAGGCAGTGTGCTCTTCATCAACCGTCGGTGGGCTGTTCGTAGTAATAAAACACGAGGCCCACCGACAAGGACAAAGAAAAACACACACAAAGATAACGAATAAAAAAGTAAAGAGGAAAATAAAGCACTTTTCTTCGTATTCTTATCAAAGATAAATGACTTCAAAGTTAAATTTTTGTGGAAACTGCACGTTTCTGTCATCGGCTCAATGCTTATTATTTGTTTAAGAAATAATAAAATTTCAGATATCCTATCACTCTTAGTTTAAGGTTTTCATTTGTCAACTCTCAACTCACATTTTTATTAGCTAGAGGCTTAATGCTTCATTTTTACATTTTATTTTTGTCAAATATTTTCCCGAAATTCTGCTCAATTTTCCTTACGCACCTTAAATTGTAAAGTTTTATTTAATTTTTATTTTCTGAAATGACTTTTTATATTCTTAATTCGTACATGGAGGTTTAGTAGTAGGACGGGAGCTCGATGTCACAGGTTTCGGGTTCGAGTACCGGAGGTCCCTTGGATGTTCGGAATACACTTTAAAACCGTAGGTCCCTGTCTAGCATGACTGTTGGGAGTGGGGCTGACAACCCTACTCCAAAAAGTCAGCGTCACGGAGCCAAGACAGACTGGCGAGAGCGCTACAGAAAGCCACAGCACTAGTCACTCCGCCGTCAGGCCTTTATATAGTATATATATAAAATATTCATACCATGCAATATTGTAGCAACATCAATTAGTTACTACATACTATAGATTTATGATTAAAAACGGATTATTCTTTAAGCCACACAAAACTTTATCTTCGTTAGATTTAGTTGTCGAAAGTAAAATTAATTTTTGAACTAATATATTAAAATAGAGCAATAAAAAATAATTCTAATTTCTTTAGACTTTTCTCTAAATTTGGCAACTGATTGTTAAATTTTTATACAATTTCATATCTCACACTAGAAGGAAAAAAAAAACTTATTATCACAATGTTATAAGGAATTTACCAGAAACTTTTCAACAAGCAATCTGACTGTCAAAGCCAGACGAATACAAGTACAACTGAAGATTTAGTCATTTGAACCCGAGTCCTCCAACACGTTAGCTGCGTATACCATTGGGTCACGTGTTGGGTGGTTTTAAACATTGAACTGTGCTTTCTCGTTGAAATTCTGTTTTGGAAGCTTAATCTCACCAAAAATAAATGGAAATCACAGCACATATCTGAGTTTGACAAATAGCAAATTGCGGCATTTTTGATACGACGAGCGCACAAAGGACTCAAATTTTAAATAAATCTGATTTCATTAAGTGGCACCACGATGGTGGCATTTGCGTTTGGTGCCTACACGATGACAGATTGCATCACTCTTGCATTATGTATCGTCTCACAGGTCCGTCGCCTAGTGTTATAGTACGAGACGCCATTGGATTCTACTTCCCACAGCAGTCAGGTACAGATTATCAGTACATTTAACAATCGACGAGCCAACCTTGTAATTTTAAGCCCCATTCACAAAGGCATTGAGCATTGACCAATTTAGACTCGTGATTGGTCGAAGCTTAACGCCTCGCCGCTCAACTCCTTGGTGTAAATGATGCTTTAGATATCGGTTGCCTTTCTTTACAAGGCTTGCCTGAGGCCAGTTTCGACACAACTGTAAAAGCAATGTAGCAAGCAATGTTCAACAATTCTTCACTATCGACGGGGTTTGATTTATTCTATGGCCGTCTCACTCAACAGATTTGTCACCCAGTGCAGTGTCGTAGCAGTGGGTCATGGCATCCTCCTAATCTTTCATATACTATGGATAAATTTTATGCGCCACTGATGTTTGGTGAACATCAGTGGGCCTCATATGCCATTTATGTATGTCACAAACAGACCACAGATGAATAATGAGGGGAGGACATTTCCCTTTGGGGGAACTTTTAAAGATAACTGCCCCGAATTTGCATGTTGTATGAGAGAAAACTCGGAAAACTCCCCACCAGGCAGCCTGACTGCCGATGTGAAACACTTGCACTTTTTAAAGATGTGATGTGAAGCGCTCACACTTTTATCACCATCGAGTCTAATCGGTTATGAAAGCAGCGATATAATGGTCACCACTAGCAGATTCGAACTTGAGCCCTCCTTCAGGCTAAAGCTAGAGGTTTATTGTATCAATCCTACAGGTGCTACTACTACTACTATTACTACAGGTTTATTGTACTACTCGGCAAAGATAACTGGAACAATTTGATGCCGATTATTGGGATTCGAATCTAGTTCCTTCAGTTTAATAGAAACGTAAGACAGAATATGATATCACGAATAAAAAAAATTTAAAAAAAACCGAGAGTATAAAATATAGTTTTTGATAGCATTTTATATGGTAAAAACAAATTTAAAATAATAATATAGCTATCGCGCCTGATGGCGTAGTGACTAAAGCTCTGGTGGTAGTCGAATCCACAGGTTTTGATTCGAGTCCTGGCGGTGCTATCAATGATTGTAATGGTTCGGAATCCACCTTAAACGATAGATCCCGGTATAATATGACGGTAGAGCGTTAGACGTAAATGGACATTCTTACCTCGTAAAAGAAAACATCTCATGTCTGCCAGTAGACAGACGGCTTTGGCCCACCATGGGGCTGTTGTTCTCTTAAAGAAGAATATAGCTATCACCTCGAGTGATAACATTACAAGTAAAAGAAAAAGAGTGTAGAAGCTTTAAGATCTTGTATTCTCTATGGTTGCCATTTGTACTGCCAAATCATACGACTGACAGAAGATATCAGAAGAAGGTACTGACAGAAGAAGGATTTAATATTGTGCTCGTATTTCAAATTAATCATTTACCAACTACGCCACAACTACTAACTGCGTAAAAATGCGCTAGGGAAAGGAGGAGGTAATTTTTCTTTGCATTTGTTTTCTATTAAAGGTTTTACCTCACTAAAACAATTTTTGGTGAGGTAAAACCTTTTGATTGAACCTCTTAAACATTTATTCACCCATCCAAAATTACCAAAATAATTTTTTGGTAATTTTGGATGGGTGAATGAATGTTTCAGGTCACACATATCATGAAATACGATTGCTTAATTTTGTCTTATTGAACCTGATTAACTTATTTTTAACCAGTATTTAACTAAAAAGGTAAATATAAAGACAGAAACTGAACTTCAATTTCAGTGAATGACTTTTTAATCAACGAAAATTCTCATTGTTAATCATGTGTTTAGCAACGCTAACGATGATGAATAATATGTCTTGAAGGCGATTATCAAGTTTAAAATTACTATAAGCAAACTGATACTTGAGATACTTCAATATGATACCAAAGTCTAGTCTATATTCAAAATACACAAAAGTAATAAAAAAGTTATCTTGGGAAGAGACACATACAAAATAAAGTTTTTCTTCAGTTAAATTCTAAATGAGACCTTTTTTTATTGTTGACTCTTATCTGTGGTTGTTAAACTGTAGGTCCCGGTCTAATTAGCCCAAAATGACTGTAGTTTTAGCAAACCAAACCACTTAGCTGTGATAATTTATGCTCCAAGTACACTTTTAAAAATTAAATTATAATAGACATACATAACAATGTACACAAACAAATATCCTGTTTATTTTTTTTCTCACGATTGATAATGTTTCAATTTTAAATAGGACTTTTTTTTTTTTTTATTGTTGGCTCTTAACTGTGGTAATTCATGCTCTAATTACACTATTGAAAATTAAATTAACAGGCACATTAACATTAAAAATAAACAAGCACATTGTTATGTATGACTGATAGTCATACATAACAATGTGCTTATTTTTTTTTTCTCGATTGAACAATGTGACAATGTGTCAATTCTAAATGCGACTTCTTTTATCGTAGGCTCTTAGCTGTGGTAATTTATGTTCTAATTAAACTTTTGAAAAATTAAATTAACAGGCACATTGTCATGTATGGCTAGGGCACATTGTCATGTATGGCTAGGGCACATTGTCATGTATGGCTAGGGCACATTGTCATGTATGGCTAGGCACATTGTCATGTATGGCTAGGGCACATTGTCATGCTAGGGCACATTGTCATGTATTAGTATTAGTCATACATAACAATGTGCCTGTTTATTATTTTTTTACTCTTGATTGATCATGTTTCAATTCTAAATGCGGCTTTATTATTGGCTCTTAGATGTGGTAATTTATGATGTAATTACACTTTTGAAAAACTAAATTATTATAGTCATACATAACAATGCACACAAACAAATGCCCTGTTTATATTTTTCTCGCGATTGATCATGTTTTACAGTAAAAAAATTGATGAAATAGAAGAAAAGCATTTTTAAATATTATAATATATTTTTATGTATTGCTGGTTATTTTTAAACACCTTGTATTTAAACTAAATGAAAAAAAAAAGGGTTTAAACCAAAAATAAGTTATTTAAGCAGTTAGAGTTTTAATGATTTTGAACATTAAAACAATAAAACGAAAATTACAAAAAGAAACTTACGAAACATAACCCTCTGGGAAGGGAGAATAAGGAATTTGTGGAGCGGAGTTGTACATGCCGTATGCAAAAACGTTTATGTTTAGACCCTAAAAACTACATAAAAAAAGAGGTAATTTACATAAAATATTTATGCCGAGATTCTAAAAACTATAAAAATAGTAGTAACTTTACAAAAACCCATTTTGTAACGAAAGTATATTAGCATACAAATATGAAAAAGTGGTAAATATTATTGAAAAATTAACTTAAAGATGCAACATTCGACAATAAATACTAAATATTTGTAGACTAGTTTCAATCCACACTGCACTAAGTTGCATCACCATATAGGGAAACAAATGCTACATCACTGTGCCTAGAGCTGACCCTTTACAGTTTGGGAATGATGTGGGTGAGAAGAAGTCTGATTGAGCTCTGTGCGCTCTACGTCATATGAGACCAGGACCTACGACTTAAAGTGGATTCCGAACCAATACAAACATCCATGGCACCACTGGGATTCGAACCCGATACCTGGGACTGAGCGCCAGAGCGCTAGCCACTTTGTCATCAGGCCCCGCTACATTAGTACAGAAAAATACAAAGTTGCAGGCGGCCTGATAGACAACTGGCTAGCGCTCTGGCCTTTGTTGCTTCAGGTTCGAATCCTGGCGGTGGCATGGATATTTGTTATTGGTTCGGAATTCACGTTAAACTCTAGATTCCGGTTTAATTAGCCTAAAATGTGCAAAAAAGATGACCGTAGAGCAACAAACCAAGTTGTAAAACTTCAATGCGCTTTGAGTTACTACAGGCTAAAAGTATAACTATCATAACGATAAATGCAAATAGCAGTTACAAATTCAAATGTTAAAGGTACTTAAAATTTCTTCATTTGACAAAATACTACAAACATTAACCTGATTTACAGTCATTAATCAATCATCTACCTCTATTAAAATTGTTTTTTCTGAATACACTTTTTTTAAAATGCCCAATGTGCAAAAAGATGCTACATCCTGACAGGACAAAATAATGAATTCATATATAACAGTATAAAAATAGATCATATTTTCAAACTTCAAACTCTTCTTCCTCTTTACCGGCACAACAGCAGCCATGGTGGGACAAGGCCGTCTGCTTACTGGCATATTCCGAAAGAGATGTTTTCTTTTTACGGGGTAGAGTTGTCAGCACTACGGCCACGCTCTACAGTCATATTAGATTAAAGTTTAAAGCGGATTCCGAACCACTACAAACATCCATGGCACAGCCGGGACACCAACCCGAAACCTGTGACACAGAGCTCCAGAGAAACTTCAGACTCACTAAATAAAATGAAATGATAAACCTCTTTTTATCATATTTTGTTTGAATTAATTTGTATAACTCTTTTTTTTTAATTTAATTTTTTTTTTTTTTTTTTTTTGAAAATGTTGTTTCTGGATCGCTATTAGATTATAGTTTCTATATTGTCTTTTTCATTATTAGAATTTGCTGATAATTGAGTCATGTTATTGGGTTTCAACTATATTATTCAAAGCATAGAAATACGATGCATTGGGATAGAGTACTATATACAGTGGGCCACAAAATTGAGTATACACCTTAGAAACTTAGAGACTTTTTGCAATTACAAATTAAATATTGCTTTAAGATGATTGAATTTTTTACCTTATATACTTTAGTCTATGCTTTACCGTACTATACTTATAAAATTGTTACGTTTATTTATTTTTTACGAAAAAAATAAAAGATCTGAGACGAGAGGAAAAACACCACCACAAAAATAAGCATACACCTTTATTAATTTCCCTTTAACGTACAAATTAATATTTTGTTGCATAACCTTTTGCTTGAATTACAGCTTGTAATCTTCTGGACATAGATTCTACTAGTGTTTTAGTGGTTTCAACAGAAATTTTAGCCCATTCTTCTTTCAGAACTTCCTTTGCTTATGATTTCGTGCTCATGTACAGCTTTCTCTAATTGCGACCACAAATTTTCGATGACTTTAGGTCTTAGGGCTGAGTGTGTAATTGCTTCTTGCAATGGTATAGCAAGTATAATTGCACAATCTTCGCTGTATGCTTGGGGTCGTTGTCCTGCTGGAATATGAAGCTTGACCCAAGCCCCAACTTACTGGCACTTTTTTCAAGTTATCATTTAAAATCCCCAAATATACATGTTTGTCCATAATACCATCAATAAAAGCAAGCTCTCCAACTCCTCCAGCCGACATACAACCCCAAACGAGGACAGATCCACCTCCGAACTTGACTGTCTTAATGGTGTTTTTAGGTGCCAGTGCTTTCCCCAGCTTCTTCCATATTTTAAATCGTCCATCGCTTCCGTAAAGATTAAACTTACTTTCATCAGAAAATATTACAGTGTTCCAGAAAGAAATAGGCTTTAAACGATGTTCTTTGGCGAAAATCACTCTCTTTTTGTCTATTCACATACTTGATGAGTGGCTTTCGTATTGGTGTACGGCCATGAAAACCCATATTAGTGAAGGGTAAGTCGAATTGTTTCAACTAAGATCTTTTTTCCCGATTGTAGAGGACATCGATAAAGCTAGTTTAGAGGCACTCACCCTCGGATCTTTCTTTACTGAGTGAATGATCTTCCTCTTCGCTGTAGTACTCAGTATTTCTTTACGTCCTCTTCCAGGAATATTGGCCACAGACCCAGTTTTTTATACTTCTGCAGTATTTTTTGACACAACCATGAGTTACACCAATCATCGAAGCGATTTCTCGAAGAGATTTGCCCTCTTTCGACCATTTTACAACCAATAAAGCTCAGATTCAGTAGTTTCTCTACGAGAGCTCATTTTACGAATTTTTAATGAGAAAAATACTATTTAAAAGCGTTGAAGTGCAATAGTACGTGTTATAAGCAGCAGCTACTCCTGAAACTCTTTTTAAAGAAAATTTGAAACTAAAAAAGTGGTGGCATAATTTACAAATATAAGAAGTGTATACTCAATTTTGTGGCATGGTTTTCTATCTTTCTTTGAATCGCTTAACTTTTTTTTCGTAATAAATAAGTTAACTATAGAATTGTGTTATTATAGGATGGTAAAGCAGAGGTTAAAGTATCTAGGATAAAAACATTTATCTATTTAAATCAATATTTAATTTGTAATTGGAAGAAGTCTAAAAGTTTTAGAGGTGTATACTCAATTTTGTGGCTCACTGTACTTGATTAAATCTGTGATATTTATCTCATTTGTTTTGCTTCGAATTTGTAGATGAGAAATTTGTCTTTTGATCTAATATTTTTGTATGTTGTCATATGTAGGACATTTTATCAGATTTTTAGCATTAAATTAAAATGTTTTGTTTTAAATGTTAAATTTGTTAAATGTTAAATTTTAGCATTTAGAATTAAATGGTACTGAAAGTTTAGAAACATGCATTCATCCTTTTCATTGTGTGATTTTTTTTTCTATGAATTTTTGGGATAGAACTGTAATCCATTTAAAATAGGCATAAGAAATATTTTTTTATTTAAAATTTCAAATGTTCATTAGTGATGAAATTTTACATGAATAGCTTATTTTATTAAATTCCTTTATTATTCAGGAATAATGTTTATTTTTGTGTTACTGATTAATATAAACCAATTTAAATGGTAAACCAATCAATTCAATTACTGATTTCATTTATTATATTTGCATAAAACAAAGAAAAGTTTTATTTTTGGCTTTTTGGCAATAGAAAGGTAATTGTCTTCCAAATTTTTGCTGAACACTTGCTTTTTCTCCACCTTAGTTCCATGCATTTTTAAGGTATTTTATATTTAATTTTTGTCATTTTTAAACTACGTTCATTGATGGCATAAAAATATCACCAAACCTTCTAGGTGTTGATTAGTAAGGTATTTTATTCTGTTTCTATCGTCTTGTAGGGACGAAATTTTGAAGTTATGTATTATTTTTGAAAATATTTTCCTGAAAATTTCCTCTTTATTTCTTAACATTCTTCAATGTAATATTTTTTGGGCCTGAATGGTCGAGTGTCTGGCACTCAGTGCCACAGGTTTCGGGTTCGAGTCCCGGTGGTTCCATGGATGTTTGTATTGGTTTGAATCCACTTTAAACCGTAGGTCCCGGTCTCCTATGACTGTCAGAGCGTCACAGAGCAAAAGTCAGACTTCTACCTGCGGGTGCTCTATCACAACAAAAGCTGCTTCCTTTCCCCTTCAACCATGAGTCCATACGAGTTCGTGGGCTTGGTCTAGATTAGATATATACCAAGTAAGTAACAACAACAACTAATTTTTTTTTTTTCTTAAATGCATTTACTAAACTAGAAAATATAGCATTTCATTGAAGCCAAATCAGCTCCATCGTCATTTTTGCACACGTTAGGCTAATTAGATCGGGTTCTACAGTTTAACGCGGATTCCGAATCCCTAACAAACTTCCATGCCACAGCCGCGATTAGAACCTCAAGCCTGTGGTACCAAAGGCCACAGCTCTATCCAGATTGGCCATCAGGCTACAATCAAAAACATAACCTAGTTCAGTGAGTTAGTATACAGGAGAGAGTGGATTTGCAAAATGACTGATTAATGGGGATTTTTACAATTGAGGCACAATGATTTTAATAATGAATCGAAAATTTAAATATTTAACTCTGGTATGAGGAAAATTATGCAGCACATTTCTTAATCATCATTATCATCAGTGGCGTAACAGACCAATGGTGGGCCAAAAGCCTACTAGCAGATTTCGACACGGGAGAGATTTTTTTTTTTACAGCGTAGGGTTGTCAGCCCAAAGCCTAACCGTCGTATTAGACCTCGATCCACGGTTTAAAGTGGATTCTGAACCATTACGAACGTCCATGGTACAGCCGAACCCGAAACCTATGGCCCGAGCTCTAGTCATTTGGCCATCAGGCCCCTTCTATACTACTGTTAATTACTGTGTTGATTGTCTAATAATCTGGGGAGAACACCTGAAGCTTACATTTAGTGCCTTAAACTGCTTAAAAAGATGTTACCATTAATTTGAAAAAGGTTAATATATTAAAAATAAATTTCAGGAAAGTGCCGATAAATTAGAATTAAAAAGACAATAACAGATAATTTTTCCAATAAGACACTGATTTAAAAGATTAGGTTATGGATGTTAAGCGATGGACCAAAATATTTTAGAACACTCATCACATTAACCTGTTTTTAATCTCTTACATCACTTATTGGATGATTGGATAAGATGGAGAAATGCCTTGATAACTTGCCGTGATAAATAAAAAATCGATTAATATTTCATTTTAGAATCGAATAACATACTGGGTTTTTTTTTTTTTGTATGTGATTTGAATATTGTTCTAATCTATGTCTTTGTTTCTAATAATGATCACATGTATAATTAAAGCCATCGTATTACAGCTATTTTCGATGCATTTTTATTTTTTTTATTTATTTATTTATTTTTTTTTTTTTGCATATTTCTTAACCCATTGGCGAACGGAGGAAAAATACATTTGTGTATGAAAATATTCTTTTGAGAATCTCAATATCCTAAACTTTACTTTTTATCTACCTTTTTTTCTTTATTTATCATTTATCCTACACTTTATTTTTTAAACTTTCGCCCTCATTTAATTATTTTCAATTAATTACATTTACAAAAAAACGTTTGGAGTGGGGAAATTCTTAAATCATTCCCTGTATATGCACTGATAAATTCTAGTTGCAGTTTACAAAATGTCACAGCTATTTCATTCAAAAAGCATATAACAAAAAAATTGTAACGTGATATATATATATATATATGTGTGTCTGTGTGTGTGTGTGTGAGTTTAAGCTGTAGGCATATACTTCTGGTGATCGAAAATACAGCATGGGATATCAAAATCATATTTATTATATTGGTATATCTCTCAAAAAGTTGAATCGATAAAAATTACAATCTAAAAGATTATCCAAATGCGTGAGGAAATCAATAATTTGTGAAGTATCTATTGACGACAATAACTGTTACTTCAAGTTTTGACCTTTAAAGAGGCTTTGGACTTTCTGAGGTATGTGAATCTGTACTATTTTAACATGCTGCCAAATTTTTTTTTTTTTTTCGTATATGAGTTTCATATTGAACACTAAATTTTCCGATTACCATTCCGCAAAATGGAGATTTCCTATTGGCTAAAGGTGTTTTGTGTTGAAAATAGATGAAGTTTAAGTTGAGATCGATTGACTGATAATCGAACTGAAGAATAGGCTCTGGATTCACTTTAGTCTGTGTTGTGAATCCATTTATATATTTGAATGGATTATTATAGTGTTGTAAATAGAATGAAGATTTATCTGAGAAGATGGTGTCATACCATATGTTTGTCCATATACCGTGATCTACTCATTAAGCAAAACGTAGAGCCCAAAGCTTATCAGAGTCTAATGTAGGTACAGCAATGAAACTCTTGAATGATATGAGGTTATGATGGATATGGTGGATAGTTCGAAGTTTTCTTTCACTGCTGCAGAGGACATTGAACAGTTCTTTGAGCCATAAATATATTCCAAATGATCTAGGATTTTTATTATTGCAACACGAACCGTAACAATCATGCACGAAGGATATCTGTCTCTCTTTTGAATACGTTGCAAACGGTTGCAACTATTGCAAACGTTTGTTTTCAATTAACTCGTCCATATCTGCATCCTCTGATTTTATAGTTATATTACTATGATTTGCATATGAAAATGACATTTTCATTCGGACCAAAAGATTAAAACTCCCAAAGTCTATTGATTATCTCTAATGAAATAATTTTTTAGCATCTCTAAAAAAATTTTTTTGTGTGTGTATGTGTGTGTGAAGTTTAGTTAAAAGCGATATTATTCTTTGAATTTGGCTGTTTAAAAAGATTTTAAATGTTCATTTCTTTTTATTTATTGCTCCTTTATTTATTTATTTGTTATCTTTTATCCTTTATTTATTTATTTTTAATATCATTGACATGTTAGTAACCAACTAAAACGAAAATAATTAAAATTCTTTATAACTATATAAGCACATGACTGACAAATTCTATTTAAATTAACCTTAAGAGAATTTACATGCAAATAAATACGCATAATATTAATTAAAACAAACACGTATGAGATTTTGTTGAATGTTTCAATCGTTGTCTTCTGAATTTCGAAGGGAATTTTCGCCAATAGGATCATTTGAATAATTGTAACTCTTTCCGTTCGTAAATTATTTTAGAGCAAAGAGATTTTCCCTTGCGGGGAAAAATAAGGAAATCTACTAAGTCAATTTTTTAAATTAAGATATTGATTTCTGATTAATTTTTGAAAAATTGCAAGTACAAGTGTCATCATCACCAAGGAAAGTGGAAACATATTTGATACAATACTGTCTTTTAATAATTTCAAATTTTGCTTAAACCTATGTGTGTTTTGAAACTAATATTAATATTTGAACCTAATATTAATCTTATTAGTTGCTCCAAATTCAGATGCCCTGTTGTACTCGAACAAGAAGAAGAATATGAATATAAATTCTATGTAAACTATTAGGATCATATTGAAATCAGGATAATAATAATATGATAACAATAATAAAGCAATAAAAAATAGTTTAAAGGAAAGAGTCCATTTTTCCAAAAATATGTAAGGTAGCCTTTAGAATTTTGTAAAGGAAGAATACTTCTTTCACTTATGAAAGAAATACCACTGGGTTTTATAGCATCACAACTGCTTGAAGAGAGAAGGGGTAAAATTTAAATACTAAAAATATATTTACAATTGCAGAAGTATAGTAGCAGCTGCTACATGATTTGGAACTAGTAAATTAACTGTAATTGAGAGAATTTCTAATGCATGCAAACATATGGCATTGTTACCATAATTTGTTTGTAAGTGTACTGAAATTGTCAATTAAGTATTAATTCTGTTTTCACAAAGGTAATGATTCAAAATACACTCATGTCCATAAATTAAGGATAATTCAGAATCACACAGAAATTGAACTCTAAAAATAAAAATTTCACCTGTAGAATTATCACACACATCTTGAAGAAGAATATGCAAATTACAGGAAACCACCAGATGGCGCGGATAGTACGTCACAATGACGAGAGTGTAAGAGAGGGGTATATAAGGAATGGTGGCAAAGAAGTAAAATTGTTCACAAGCGCTTTAAAAGCCTTTCAGTGCAATAACCGCATAGTTATGGCACAAAGGAAGCATTTGGATGATTTTTTACGTGGTAGAATTATCGGACGACTGGAATGTGGACGTACCCAGCTGGAAGTATCCGAGGAACTTGGAATCGCCCAGAGTGTCATCTCCAGGCTTTGGCAACGATTCCAAGATGATGGTAATGTGAGTAGATGTTACAGCACAGGTCGCCCCCGAGTTACAACGCCGAATGAGAACCGGTATTTAGCAGTTACTGCCAAAAGAAACAGACGGAGCACAGCATCAAACCTGTCTCGTCAGCTGTCTTCAGCTACCGGTACGACAGTTTCAAGGCAGACCGTGTACAGACGCTTAGGGCACATTGGTCTATATGCTCGTAGGCCTGTCAGATGTGTTCCACTTACCGCAACTCACTGTCGCCTGCGATTAACCTGGAGTAGAGAGCATGCATTGTGGACACCGCAACAGTGGTCTGGTGTGATGTTTTCCGACGAGTCCAGGTTTAGTTTGCAGTCTGATTCTCGCCGGACTTTCATATGGAGAGCGCCAGGTACCCGTTACCACCAAGAGAACACCATTGAACGACACCATTAAGGTGGTACAGGATGGCTCGTTTGGGGAGGAATTATTCTTGGTTCCAGAACTGACCTGCATGTTCAGAGTGTAACGATGACAGGCCACATATATTTTGATGTCATTCTGGAACAATATGTACGTTTGTTTCGGGGCGCCATGGGTGCTGAATTTCTGTTTATGGATGACAACGCCCGTCCTCACCGTGCAAACATTGTAGACGAATGCCTTCAATTGGAGGATATCACCCGTATGGATTGGCCAGCATACTCACCGGACTTGAATCCAATAAAGCATGTGGGATATGCTTGGCCGACGAATTGCAGCCAGTCAACCCCCTTCCTTCCTGTCAACCGGAACCTCGGAGGGCATTGCTTGATGAGTGGTGTAATATTCCCCAAGATCAGATTGATAATTTGATACTCAGCATGCCTAGGCGTTCTAAGGCCTGTATTGCATCGTCCGGGAGACATACTCCATATTAACCATCATACTAACCATGTTATACTGTTTTTTGTAAGTAGGGTTTTTTTTTTTTTTTTAAATTTGCTCCAGGGAGTAAAAATCGCAATTTTTATTAATAATGTCAAACATATAGCATCTTTTGCTCTTGACCTTTTGTTTAATAATTAGACTTACAAATAAGTCAAATTTGTTTTGCTTCTGTCTCCTTCTTTGCCTGAACTTCATTATCCTTAATTTATGGACATGAGTGTATATAGCTATATTACAAAATGACTCCTACTGTATAAAGTATCCGAAAGAGGGAAAAATTATCCTCAATATTTTTATGTCGTCCTGGCTGAGGATTTGAGATACATTTTGGGTCAAGAAATTAAAAAACGGGTTTTCAAATAAAGATTTATTTAAAATTATTCTTTAGAAAAATAGAAAAAAAAAAATTTCATCAGATTTAACAAAACAAAAAATTAATAGCGAGATGGTTGTAAACTTTTAATTACAATAATGAATTTTATACGAAATATTGAATTTTATTTTAAGGATTGCTTTGGTTAAATTTTAACGGCGTCAAATTTGGTTCAAATAGTTATCCTCTCAGATATTTGAATATTTTTGTATGGATAATTAATTGCCCACTATTATTTCTTATTATGTAATTATATAAGAAGCATTTTTTGTCAAAAATTATTTAATTCAATTTGTTTAAAATAAAGTTCATGAGAAAATGAGCAAATTCAAATAATTTTTCTCGCACTATAAATGTCGCTGCAGTTACCTAAGATATTACTTTTTGCTGACATTGATATTCTAGCTCTTACCAGTTATAAGTTTGAAGACAATTGATCTCCAAATTATGACTAACTATGATTGACTATGTTCAAAGAATAGTGGGCCAAAACTTACCGTGTACTACTGTACCCTTAAGATCTGAACAATTTTGATTGTTACATATTTATTATACACAGTTTTGTGCTATAAATATATAGTTATTCGATAAATCAGATACAAACATCATATCTGTGATTTGCAAGCCTAGATAATTATTTAATAAATTAAGTTCACACTTCAAATTTCTCTGCAAGCCAAGACCAAAGAGAAAACTGTCTTCCAGTCAATATGATATAATTAAAATGTCGAAGAATAATATTAATTATTCTTCAATGAACTTTTGAAAAATAAACTTTTACTACATTTATTACTTACGTTTACTACGTTTATTGTTTACATTTACCACATTTATTGTCTAATGTTTTCTGGCTAACTGAATTGAAGTCTATAAAAAATGAATACAGCTTAGTAAAAACAAAATTCAATAATTTTCTTCCTTTTCAAAAAATTATCCCTAGAAGAGAATGATATTTATAGTGAACAGATACTTCAATTACTTGTTTAGTTTAAGTTACAATATGCTACCAATTATTTCTTGGATTATCTTTTGTACTAAGACCAAATAAATATGACTAAGTTCAAACAATTCGAAAGAAGATCAAACAAATAGTATTAAGAGCAAAATATATTGTTCTTATTAGAGCTATTTTACATAATATTATGTGTAGTATTATTTAAAGAAGAAACTTCGGAAATTGAACCTTGGATTATTTGTTACTTTTTAATATATAAAGGTTTTGTTTGTACGTTCTATTTATTTTTAATAAGAACTTCCTCGTACTTCAAGAAATATAAAAATTAGTTTAAAATATAATATTTAACTTAATTTTATAAATTTTTAAAATATAAGAATTCAAAAATGATGATAGAAATTTTAATTTATTTCGTTTCTCTTTATTTATTTTTTACCTCCTACTTAAATCTGTTTTCTCGTTTTGATCTCATTACTTTTAAACTGAAAACTTTAAGCATTTTTCATAGATCAATCATTAACATTTTTCAGTATGTATTCATGTTATACATTAAATATAAAAAACAAATTAATTTTAATTTTAATGAATGTGTTAAATATTGTATGCTATGATATTATTTAATTATTTTCTATAATAATATATTCAATTTACATTAATTTGCACTACATAGTTTTTCCACCTTATAAATATCAGAAAAAAATAGAATTCAATAATTCACTGAAAAATAAAAGAATCAAAGAAGAAATTATTTAATGTATCGTCCTTTACGATACATACTTTTAAAAGTGTCTATCGTAAGGATGATAAATTTCCGTTAAATATTAATAATCTGTTTGTAAGCAGAACACATTTTAAGTAACAGCAAGAGATACAATAAGTGTTTGCAGCACAAAAAATTTTAAGTTTTGAATTCTGATAAAGTTTCAGAATAAAAATTTTGTATAAATGCTAATTGCAATCAACTTAAAAAACTGCCTATATTACTTCCTTCTCGCATGATTTTTCGTACATAAAACTTTTTGATTATTTTCAATTAATCAATATAAAAAATTAACGGTTAAGTTCTTTTTAAATATTAATACAAATATATATATTTACAATTAAACTCTTCAGAGACATTGACAATCAAATGTTCGTTTTTATTAAATATGTACCATTTTATGTATTAATTTAATTAAATTTAATAATTTATTATCTTTTTATTAATTTTTAATTAATTTGTTATAGTTTTATTAAATATGACAGTTATGTGTATTTTTTTATTAAAATTATTGAGAGAGGAAAAAAAAATAAATAAATCAATAAAATCTATCGTGCAGGAATTTACTACAAAATCTCTTAACAGTGGAAACAAAGAACTCGTTCTATATCAACACTGATAAAATATCATACTAAACATTAGACATTTTTTTTATCACTATCGTTACATCACTATCGATCCTTTTTCACTATTGATACTTGATCATTATAGATATTTTTTAAAATTTACATTACATCACTATTGTTATATTTGTGAAAAATGTAAAGAACTGATATACCTTGAATGTATGAAATCGTTTCTTTTGAAATTAACCCTTAACGTGGCGTATGTGGACATTATTTTCCCTGCATTTAATATTTTCTAATTTTTCTGTATTGCTGAATTTCTGTCGATATAAAATAAATAAAAGTACAACTAAATAAATAAAATCAACACTGATAAAATATCATACTAAATATTAGACACTTCTGACCACTATTGTTACATCAGTATCGATACTTGATCACTATCGATATATTTTTTAAATTTACATTACATCACTATTGTTATATTTGTGAAAAATGTGAACAACTGATATACCTTGAATGTATGAAATCTTTTCTTTTGAAATTAACCCTTAACGCGGCGTATGTGGACATTATTTTCCCTGCATTTAATATTTTCTAATTTTTCTGTATTGCTGAATTTCTGTCGATATAAAATAAATAAAGTACAACTAAATAAATAAAATCAACACTGATAAAATATCATACTAAATATTAGACACTTCTGACCACTATTGTTACATCAGTATCGATACATCAGTATCGATACTTGATGACTATCGATATATTTTTTTTGAAATTTACATTACATCACTATTGTTATATTTGTGAAAAATGTGAACAACTTGATATACCTTGAATGTATGAAATCTTTTCTTTTGAAATTAACCCTTAACGCGGCGTATGTGGACATTATTTTCCCTGCATTTAATATTTTCTAATTTTTTCTGTATTGCTGAATTTCTGTCGATATAAAATAAATAAAGTACAACTATATAAATAAAATCAACACTGATAAAATATCATACTAAATATTAGACACTTCTGACCACTATTGTTACATCAGTATCGATACTTGATCACTATCGATATATTTTTTTAAATTTACATTACATCACTATTGTTATATTTGTGAAAAATGTGAACAACTGATATACCTTGAATGTATGAAATCTTTTCTTTTGAAATTAACCCTTAACGCGGCGTATGTGGACATTATTTTCCCTGCATTTAATATTTTCTAATTTTTCTGTATTGCTGAATTTCTGTCGATATAAAATAAATAAAAGTACAACTATATAAATAAAATCAACACTGATAAAATATCATACTAAATGTTAGACACTAATTTTTTGACCACTATTGTTACATCAGTATCGATACTTGATCACTATCGATATTTTTTTTTTAAAATTTACATTACATCACTATTGTTATATTTGTGAAAAATGTAAAGAACTGATATACCTTGAATGTATGAAATCTTTTCTTTTGAAATTAACCCTTAACGCGGCGTATGTGGACATTATTTTCCCTGCATTTATTATTTTCTAATTTTTCTGTATTGCTGAATTTCTGTCGATATAAAATAAATAAAGTACAACTAAATAAATAAAATCAACACTGATAAAATATCATACTAAACATTAGACATTTTTTTATCACTATCGTTACATCACTATCGATCCTTTTTCACTATTGATACTTGATCATTATAGATATTTTTTAAAATTTACATTACATCACTATTGTTATATTTGAAAAAATGAAAAATGTAAAGAACTGATATACCTTGAATGTATGAAATCTTTTCTTTTGAAATTAACCCTTAACGCTGCGTATGTGGACATTATTTTCCCTGCATTTAATATTTTCTAATTTTTCTGTCTGGCTGAATTTCTATCGATATCAAATGAATAAAATACAACTAATTTTTTTTCCCTTTAAAAAACATTCTTCGCTGAAGAAGTTAATATTTACAGTGAACTTCAACAGATACTTCCATTTCGTAATAACTCAAGTTTAAATATGCTACAGAGTATTTTTGTATTATCTTTTAAGATTTCTGCATTGTATTGCTGTATTAATTTCTAACAAGATTATGTATTAATAATTTAATCAGTATGACTGCAAGAAAAATGGTTTACATTTAAAGATTTAAATATATGCTAGATATTTGAATTAAAGAAATACAAAAAAAAATTATTAAAACATTTTAAATTTAAATTTCTAAGATAATTAAATTTTATTTATTGAATCAATCTTTTCGTGTAACTTTTCAAGAGTGATTTGTCTGTTAGAAAATTATTTTTGTTCAATAGTAAATATTATTAGCAGTAGTCTTTTATTACTTCATGTATCTTCTTTGACGAAAAGTATATTGTATATAAAGATCCACATTTTTTTTTTTTTTTTTTTTTTTTTTTAAAGAGAAAGATATAAAGAGAGAAAAATATTATTTAACATCTAAAAATATTACATTATTATTTTCTAAACAATATTCTAAGTGAAATAATTTTTGGCATTCACAATGGAGAATTTTAAATAAAATACTCTAAAATCAGCACAAAAAATATTTTATTATATTTATTATAGTAAATTATTTAATTTATTATTATTTTATTAATTATTATATTATTATATAATATTTAAGCATTTATATTATTATTTAACTATATTAATAATTTCATTTAATTATATTTAACATTTATGTATCTAAAAACTAAAGCCTCAATATGAATTAAAACCCTCATTAGTTCATTTTTATCAAAATTGGACTCATACGAATTTTAAAAAATGCTGCTAAAACAGGTTTTGAAGACCATCAAAATCAAAAAAAATTATGTAATTAAAACAGACTTCTGCATATTTGATTTTAAAGTTTAAAAAATTTACCATAACTTTATATCATTTGATAATATGACCCCAAAATCGCAAATTAAGTCTCTAATCAAAACAGACTTCTGCCCATTTGATTTCAAGTTAAAAGCTTTTTACCATAAGTTTATATCATTTGATAACCAGACCATCAAAATCGAAAATTAAGTCTCTAATTAAAACAGACTTCTTCATATTTGATTTAAAATTAAAAACTTTACCATAAGTTTATATCATTTGATAATAAGACCATCTAAATCGAAAATTAAATCTCTAATCAAAACAGACTTCTGCATATTTGCATTAGACATAAATTTTACCATAAGTTTATATCATTTGATAATCAGACCATCAAAATCGCAAATTAAGTCTCTAATCAAAACAGACTTCTGCATACTTGATTTAAAAGTTAAAAACTTTACCAAAGGTTTATATTATTTGTTCGCCATAACTTTATATAATTTATTCGCTATAACTTCATATCGTTGTTAAAAATATGAAAATGAAACCTTTATGTCTAATTAAAACCCTCGTTATTTCATTTTTATCAAAATTGGACTCATACGAATTTAAAAAAAAATCCTGCTAAAACAGATTATATTTGAAGTCCCCAAAATCGAAAATTAAGTCTCTAATTAAAACAGACTTCTGCATATTTGATTTAAAGTTAAAAAACTTTGTCATAAGTTTATATCATTTGATAATAAGACCATCAAAATCGCTAATTAAGTCTCTAATCAAAACAGACTTCTGCATATTTGATTTAAAGTTAAAAACTTTGTCATAAGTTTATATCATTTGATAATAAGACCATCGAAACGAAGGAGGAAAAGCAACACAGCAAAACTTACTTATCCCGAACATTTTTCTTCACGCCATGGAAGCATTTAGTAAATGAGGAATACATCTCTGCGGCGGAAAAACCTTTTACACTTATGTATCATCCCGCTGAGTTTATATAAGCCTAACCCTTCCTGAAAATTTATTCAACCCCTGTTCCCTTTGCACAGTCCCCTTTCCACTTCGTATATTTATTATTAGATTAGATCCAAGCTCCCTCCCTCCCACATTCGCGAGATCGTAAAATTCCTCCAATCAGAATCGGAATAGCCAATAGAAGGGTGAGATCGGATTTTTATCACCCCACATACGATTCATATATCTCGGAAAAGGGATTCTGTGCATCTCGAAATTAACTTGACTCTTAACATGATTAATTAACAGTGTTAATTAAACATTGTTGTGAATCTGTATTGTTGTTCTGTATTGATTTTGTATTTGTTCACAAGATATTTAAAAAAAAAAAAAATTTAAACCTGTGCGTAAAGGAAATGGAGAAGGGGTAAAGGATAGGAGGGGAAAAAGTATTTGCGCATGCGTTTCACCCCAGCCAATCCCTGTCCGCTTAAGGGGGTGTTCGATAGGAATGTAAAAATTCAGAGAAAAAGGATGCAGCTGTCGTTACTGTTAAGGATAAATAATTAGCTTAAAGTAATTATTCAAAAATAATAAATAAATAATAATTATTAAAAGATAACCAACAAGTAGTAGTTATTGAAAAATAATAAATAAGTAGTAATTATACAAAAATAATAAATAAATAATAATTATTAAAAGATAATAAACTAGTAGTAGTTATTGAAAAAATAATAAATAAGTAATAATTATTCAAAAATAATGAATAAGTAGTAATTATTAAAAATAATGAATAAGTAGTAATTATTCAAAAATAATAAATAAGTAGTAATTATTCAAAAATAATAAATAAATAATAATTATTTTTAAAAATAATAAATAAGTAGTAATTATTCAAAAATTATAAAAAGGTAGTAATTATTCAAAATATAATTTTCAGTTTAACTATTCACTCAATAGTATATAGACTCACAAATAAAAAGAAAATAACAAGGTACATAAATTTTATCATAAAATGTTAATTTATTTTTCGTTCAATATAAATTTTCTGTTAACTCAACGGGATATTTTAATCAGACAGATTGTAAAATCCGGAAATTACAGATTGAAATATTCAGAAAAATTCTCAAAAATTATAATTTAGCTAAACTTCTTGAATTTATGAAATACAGCATTATTAAATAGATCAATTATGTTAAATATTTCAATAACGAAGTTATTCTTTCATTGATGGCTATTCACCAGTTGACAACATCAAAAGATTAAGAAAAAATGCCTTGTAAATCCTGATTTTCATTTTTTTTTTTCTCTGCGATATGAGATCATGGGGAAAAGTCTCCAATTACTAATTAATAAGTAATTTAATTTTACTAAGAGAAAAACTCTTAGTTCGATTTTATCTTTTTATAGGCGATAATAGCGCATTTACTAGCTCCTTTGAAACATTATTATTTTTTTTTTACTCTGAAATAATATATAAGTTCATAAATCAATTTGTGCGTAATCAAAACTTTTTGTATGAGGAATCATAATTATAGGATACATTTTTAAATGAATACTTTCTTCAACTATTTTTTATTTAAAAAAAAAAAACTGCGCTTACTGTTAAAACTCTATATGACTAAGAAAGGATTTCTTTAATTTTCAAGTAGTTAAATGACTGAATTTAATTGCAGAAAATAAATTGAGTAAGAAGTGGTCACTAAAGAAATGTTAACTAATTTGTATATTATTCGCAGTAATTTTCTCTTGCTGTATTTATTTAGCTCTAAATAAATGTGAAAAACTTAAATCTGTATCAATTTCCAGTTGTAAACCAGATTATTGAATTTTATTTGATATTCGCTTCTTAACATTTTGACTAAAAGCGTAATTTTTATACATTAATTCTGGTAAAATTGCAAATCTTTACTTTTGTCAATAAAGAAAGAAATGCAAAATAAAGAAAGAAAATGCAATGCAACGAAATATTGATAAATTAACCACAAAAATACATTTAATTTCACTTTATTTTATAACGATATATTCACAATTAAGCTGATAGCAACATTACCCTTGTATTGAAAATTATATTAAAATCGTTATCACTCATGACGTGTCATCTTAGGATACATTTAGAAATTAAGACTTTGCCAGGCATTTCTGTATCTGGTCAAAGTCTTTCAATTTTTTTCTCAATAGCATTTCCCCAATGAAGTGTGATTCTTCTTGTGGCTACAGGCTTAGCCAAAAATATTTGTTTCAATGTGCAGCTGTTATTCCTACGAATAAGATGTGCAGCCTGATTGAGACATCTCAGCTTAATAACCTGAACAACATTTGTCTCTCTAAATATTGTATATAATGATGCTGCCCATCTGCTCTCGATGCCACGTTCTTGAATTCCTCGAAAAAAATTTTCTCAAGACCTTATATGCAACGCAAGTGTTATAGAGTGTTTAGTAGAGTGAGAGTGTTAGAGTGCATAGAGTGTTTTTATGCAAGTGTTTAGATCCAAACATTTTCTTTCTTTATGGTGTAAATCCTTCATGGAAGCATAAGCCAAAACAGGGTGAATAAAGGTTTTGTACTGTGCTAGTTTTTTTCTTTCTTGATGAAATGGTGGATTTTATATTCATGATATTTTTCCATGTTGTATTTAAGACCAAAAATATAGTCAGTATTTGATCTACCCTTGCGAAATCCACGCTGATAGTCAACAACAACACCGTCTACATCTGATACAAGCCTCGCATAAAGCAAGTTGGAGAAAACTTTATAGCAAATATATAATAAATTGACCACGCTGTAATTTGTAACGATCATTGTATTTCCTTTCTTGTAAATAAGACAGATAACGCTTAAGTACCATTCATCTGGCATCTAAATCATTTTCGATCCTGCACTTTTTAATAATTCAGTCTGTATACTATCAAATCCAGGGGATTTGTTATTTTACAGTCTGTAAGGTTCGTTTCATCTCGACCAATCAGGAAACTTCACGTGGACCGAATAAATGACAATAGGACAGAAAGGAGAGTAATATTTACTCTGTCCTTGATAACATTGTTTCCTGCAAAGAGGGTGCCAAAGCATCGTCCCCAGAATCCAACAAAGAATCTTTTTCCATCTCATCATAATAAATGAACTTCTCACTTCTATTTAGTATTTCCATTTCAACTCGCTAAAATTTGAGAGCTTTTACTAAGAATATCTCCTGATTTATTTCTGTAAGAGAGAAGTTTGGGGTACAAAATCTCTTTTATAACTAACTTTTTGATTTAATACTCGGCACTCATAAGAATTCAATTAGATCTTCAACAACTTGTAATGTACTTTCCTCGAAAACCTTTTCCTTTTGTATTCTCTTTTCCTTCTTCCATGCCGTACAGAATTCTTCAGTTGCCTTTTTTGTACAGTGTTGCATTGTTCTTTTATTTGTAACTTTTTCTGAAGCATGACATGGCAAGGCAAATTTACATTTTCTTCAAACCACTTCTTGTTTAATATTTCTTCGTAATTTAGTGAATATCACTTTAAGTGAGTTTTCTTGCAGGATTATGCTCTTGAACATCAGTATATTAAATTAAAAATCACCTGGACAAGAATATAGATACTACTCTTGAATACCCACCGTACTCACCTGACCTCGCAGCAGCCGACTTTTACCAATTTTCGAGGCTAAAAATTAAACTGAAAGGATAACATTTCTCGAATTATGAAGAGATGCGATGAGCCAATTAATGACAGTTTCATACATTGGGTTCGATTAATGTTTTCCTCAATTATATAAATAAGCTGAATTGTATGGTATAAATGTTGGAACAAATGTGTGAATGCAAGCAGAGAATATTTTTAAGACAGGTACCTTTAATAAATAAATTTTAAATATTCATTTTGGAACTTTTTGGTTCTAGTAATATTACTAAAATAATGTTATGATCCTCATGCATCAACATTTAATTGATCTTGTTACTGGTTTATGAATCCTCCAAACTTGTTGACCATTTTATAGTGAATAATATAATATAACATCACACAAGTGAGTAATGCTGTCTCCCTGAAGGCCTTATCAGGCGGGCTTATTTCGTTACTTTCAACATAAAACAAACTACTCAAATAATGAGTTTATTGCTGTGCATGCATCCAACATTTATCATCCGTAACTCAACTGCATGAAGCATTCTATCGCTCATTTCGTGGGTACCAATGAGGACAGCGTGGTTTGTGTTTACATGACTTTTCTCCCTCGTTCACCTAAGATCAATCACATCATAAGCTTACTGTATGGGTGGCAAGGCCGGTTTGCTTCACGTTGAAGGAAACAAATAAACCCGTGTGATTTACGCTTAATTGATGCAGTAGGAGGAGAATAATTTTTTAGAAAGTACTTACTCTAGTAAAAGCCCAGCATTTGGGTTTCATAAAATAAACTTCGACCGGGAAGTCTGTTGATGCGAGACGCTCTGTCAAGATCACCGAATCTACTCGTATTTCAAAGCAGTGACTGTAGCACACACCACAAGCAGGAAATTAATCCTTATCATCTTGCACATTAGGTGGAGCTCATTACCAGTTTCCTGATAATAGCGCTTGCATTTTATATTATATAGCTCTTATTTTAAAAATATATTATACAACATTTACAATATATGTTGTATAATATTACAATATATTATACAACATGCAGATGTAAAACATTTATCGACATCTATTTGCTTTTCGTAAATAAAAAAAGTAAGGAGCTTGTTAAAATTGTTAATTATTTAAGAGGAATTTTCTAAACATTTTTATATATACAAATATCAGCATAGATTTTTAACTTTTATGGATTATTTACGTTTCTTATCTTTCCAACAGAATCTCTAGTAAACCATATCTAGATCTACGCACTTTATAGCCCAGAATAAAAATAAAATGCAACGACTTGTGGCGAAAATCCTCATTCGCTTAAAACATTTGTTAGCAAGTCCATTCCGCGGTTACTGGAAACGTGTGTTTATATTTTATACCACAGATTATAGACTATAAAGGCGAGGATCAAATACCATTAGGAAAGTGTTAAAAAACTTCCTTTATAGCAGATTGCACGACCTACCGTAGCTTTCCGCGGATCATTATAGGCTTTATTAGGCTTCATTGGCAAATCGTAAGAGCTACCTTTCTACATGCTTGGTATAAGAAAACAAAGATTAAGAACCTCTAAGACATTTCTTCACTACATAAAAAGGCCTGTTACTTGCGTAACAAACTTGTTCCTCATAAAAAAAATAATATAGTTCTCTAATAACTCATCTAAACGACTTAGCAGATACGAAAATTGAAAATGATAAAAAAAAAAAAAAAAAATTTGTTAATGTACTCTTAAGTGAATTTGTTTATATAAATTTGCTTGCACAGCAATTATTAATTTCTTCAAAGAATTTTATAAAAGAATAAATTAATTTTTTTTTTTGTTTGATTACGTAGTATTTATTTCATAACAACAGAAATTCAATAAGTCCAAAAATATTTTGAAATCAATAAATAAGCAAAATTAACCCAGTATCCACATGCATGGTCACTAAATGTTAATCAGAAATTATGAATTAAAATATCTCACACATGCTATTTTTCACAAATGCACTGAATATCGTGGAATGACTTTTTTTTTTTTTTTGTCATGATATACAATAAGAATTTTTGGAAGGTTAAGCATTTTGACCTAAGTCATTCGCAACTAAAACTGCAGATATAGCAGATTCAGTGTTAGCTTTCACTACGGTGAGCATCCCGTTTCAAGACATCCACATTGTGCTTCCTTAGTTTTGAATGAACACTTCTAAGGATGGTATTTTGGAGATCCATCCTCCTCCTTGAATTGAACGAAAGGACGTTCCTGTCTACAAATATATTGTGCCCATCACGGCATCGACAGAGAAGTTTTCGGTTTTGTATAGTTTGTCGAGTTTTGAATTGGATTCAAAAACCCAACTCACTATCCACCAGACAATTACAGCCCGCAACCTATACTAGCGTCCAAAAATTAAGCATAATCGGTAATTATGGGAATAATGAAGGAAATTAAGTCGGAATGGCGGGAAACAGGATATGTGAGTGTAAAACGGTTATAAAATGCAAAAGAACGATAATAATCACCGTTATTATCGAACGAAACAGTTTGAAAGAAAACTGGGCTTAAGAGAAGTTCACATTTTAGTGAAAAAAAAAAAAATGAAATAATAAGGTGATGCTATAGTTTAATAAGGTGTGGGGTTACCTCTGGTAAGCATGCACACTGCGCAAGGATTTTTCTTACTTGCTGTGACATTGTAGATAAGTTGTGAGCTCAAATATTTCCAAAGGTATCGAAGAATTGTTTTCAATTTCGGAAAGGCTGTAGCTTGCCTCCCGAGCATATCCTACACCTGCTCGATAGGATTCAGATCACGAGGAAGTAGTCCGCGGTATGCGCTGGGTATTTTCCCTTTCAAGGAAGTTTTTGATCAGGCCCGCACGGTGACAAAGCGCGTTATCGTCCACGAACATGAAGTTCCCAACTAACAGCATCTTGATAAAGCCCAAGAAGTTCTTTGCATCTTTAAGCAATCAAGGATCTCATCTTGCCCACACCATGGCACAATTTGACTGAAAATGATAACTTATCTTGCTTTTTCCAGGTGAAAACGAGTTCCACGTTCTCTTCATTCTCTCTTTCTCCTTTCATATTTTCTTTATCCGATGAGAATCAATCTTCAAACTAAAGCAGAAATTCGTCTCTAAACACCGCATTGGCCCACAGTTCCTAACTTCAGTGTTAATCTTCAAACTTCAGTGTTAATCTTCCGAACTTCAGTTTAAACGAGCGCGTTTATGAGCAGACGTGAGTGGAATGTAAACATCTGGTTGTTTGGCAAAAAAGACCGACCTGATCGAGTCTCTTGAACCTAGTTTGCCTGGAAACTCGTTCTCCTGCGGCGGCTGTGAGTGCTGAAACCAGCTCTCGGGCATAACTGTTCATCTGACTTCGCGCAGTTATTTGACAGATATCTGTCTTGGTAAACGGTTATGACTCTTTTCCGATATAATATTGGACGGCGGCTAACATCTCCTGTACTTTGAAATATCTGCCACAGTCTTGAGAATACATATTGAGGCCCATTCAGAATTCGAGGTACCTCTGTTTGTGATAGCCCGGATTCCATCATTCCAACAATTTTTCTTTCTCAAACATGTCCAGTTGACGTCTTTCATCCTACCAGATCATCCTTTCTTCATCATTCATCCTATCAGATCATCCTTTCTTCATCATTCATCCTATCAGAATGTTAACATCATTTTTTTTCGCATAACGGTTATACAAAACCTGCCGCTTAAACTGATTTCTCCAAGTTCCGGTGTGCCCAAATGTTTTGCTCATGATGACCCTTTCAACAAACGATTCTCCACAAGTGATTTACGTTAAACTGTAGGCCCCTGTCTAATTAACCTAAAGTGTGTAAAAAATGACCTGAAACGACAAACCAAACCACAAGTGATTTCGAAAATTTTTACTAATCTAGTCACATGTTTTCGCGTTTTACGAAGTATGCTTTACTTTTGGATACAGAGTATGCGCAGTGTATGCAGGATAAGGTTTTATAAACTATGTAATTAAGTAGGATAAAATATTATCAGATTTTTCATTCGGCAAATTCCATGTTTTCATTATTGAATGAATTTTGAAATAAATAGTTCTCCAACAGATTTTTTCCCCGTAATTCCCCCAAAATTGTATTTTATACCATTCATTACATCCAGGAAATTTTTAACTGATATAATGGGTCGCACACTTCATAGATGGAAGAAATAAAATAATATTGAAACAAGAGAATTACAATAATAGTTTAGAAATTAATAATAATTAATCGTATATGTCACGGACTTATATATAAGTATTGATAAAGAAAATACTCTCTTAGTTGAATTAACTACGTAAAAATCCCAAGTTTGAAACTTTTAAGAATAATTTGTAAAATGAAAATTACGGCGTTTGGTTCTAAATTAACTCAAAGAACAGATAAATTCTTTTTTACGACGCAAAAATATAATTAAATAATCATTACATAAAAAGTTTTTAAAACAGAATAACCATACTACAAAAAATAAGCCAATCAATAATTTGCTTATAAATCTAAATACTTTCTATTCTTTAATAAATATTGTAAGAGTTTGGTATAATTATTATTCAAACGTCTTAAAACCGTTTGCTTATAAAACAAACTGTTGTTTTCCTTGGGATCATTTTTACAAATTGTTGAATGTAACCTGTTTTTCTATTGTTTTTGAGATGCAAAGTTCATACTTGTTTCGGGCTTTTATTGGTATTTCAACTGCATTAAAAATTAAAAAAAATTACCAGCTGTATTTTATCCATTCTTTATATCCAGGAAATTTTTAATTGATATAATGGTTTGCCGCACACTTCTTATATGAAAGAAATAAAATAATATTGAAACAAGAGGATTACAATAATAGTTTAGAAATTAATAATAATTAATCACATAAGTCACGGACTTATATATAATAAAATATTGACAAAGGATACTCTTTTATTTGAATTAATTACGTAAAAAGGCCCAAGTTTGAAACATTTCAAGAATAATTTGTAAAATGAAAATTATGACTTTCAGTATTCAACTGACTCAAAGAACAGATAAATTCAAACTATTTTTTACTACATATATAAATTTAATTAAATAATCATTACATAAAATTTTTTTAGAACAGATAAACCTACAGAAAATAAGCCAATTAATAATTTGCTTATAAATATAAATGCTTTCTATTTTTAATAAATATTGCATGCGTTTGGTATAATTATTATTTAAACATCTTAAAGCTGTTTGCTTATAAAACAAACTGTTGTTTTCCGTGAGACCATTTTTACAAATTGTTGAATGTAACCTGTTTTTCTATTGTTTTTGAGATGCAAAGTACATACTTGTTTCGGGATTTTATTGGTATTTCCCCTGCAATAAAAATGAAAAATAATGAACTGTGCCCTATCCCATTCGTTACATTCAGGAAATGAGCATCGTTTTACGGCCATATCTAGCAGTAAATTTTCAGGGAAAGAAACCAATAAAATTGCCCCAAGCAAAATAACGTATTTTTACGATTGCGTTGTTTATCATCTTCCAATAGAAATTGGAACTGGATGTACCACTTCGCGAAATCAATATTTCCGGAAAGATTGCCTGCATGATGAGACAGCTTAAGATTGACATAAATAAACTTTTATGATAGGTAAGTGAAGTAATCTTAGTTAATGTGTTAATTGTTTTCGGTCATTTTAGCACCTAGTAAATTATTGTAATTTCACACATTAAAATTCTTCATTCAACTTTTCTATTTAGAAGATTAAAAAGAAATACATTACTTTTGGTACAGTCGTTTAGTTTGTTAAATAAATACAGAAAAAAAGAAGCATGAGCAAAAACAAAACTGTACTATTGAAACTATATTAATATAAAAACTATATTGAAACTATAGTATTTAATATAATCACCTTTCTACCAAATTGGGAGGTGTTTATTTATTGCTACTAACCACAACATGCCTTTTTCTACAATTTCATGGCTGTATGTTTAAAAATTATGTCATTTCTTCCATTTTGCACGTTAGTGTGTATAATAAAACTTAAAATGAATTGATTTAAGATTCAAAGTGAGCATAAGCTACTTTTATTTTTTCATAATTGATTAATGTTTTTTGGTTTGCTTCATAATTGGGCCATTGATAATTAATTAATTATTAATTGTTTGCCATTATAATTGCATTTATTATTATTATAACATGTTGTTTTTTTTTGCAATTTTTTGTTGCGTATTACAAGTTAACATAATATTATTTTCATAATTATTAAATCGATAGATTTTCGCATTTTTCGTGACTGAAATCTGACTTGACTACTCTAATTAAATATCTTATTCACGAACTCTGATTTCTTCCAAAACATTACATTATCAAGTACATAAAAACATTCGTGAGAAAATGACTCTTCTATGGTTAGCGACAGGATATGACAATACTTGATAAGAGGATTCCCCCGTGCTTTTGTTTCATACTATATGGCAAAATCTGGCATTCGGTACCACAGATATCGAGTTCAAATCCCGGCTTTGCCCATGGGTGTTGTAGTAGTTCGAATCCACTTTAAGCCGTAGGTCCCGGTCCTAATAGGATCGTAGAGCGTTGCGGGGGCATTGTTACTCCGCGTCCGTGGCTTACCATCAAGTTACACGCGCCCCCTGGGTAATGCAAAGTGAGTAACATCGGTGCAGCCCTTATGGCGAAGATCACGGTCTATTTGCCAGCTGCATTAGAAGGAAAAAAAAAAACTATGCGGCAAAAATGCGTAAAACCCTATTATGTGTATGTAAATTGAATGCAAAGGAATCCTTTGAAATTGATTCTTCTAAAGTTTACAAAATTTATTATTTTATCCCATTTATTTTACATTTTGTTGTAGTATGTAGTTGCTTAAGCAAAACTTTTGTAATAAAAAATTGTTAGCTGCTACGCTAGCAACTAGTTGTGTCAGGATGTGATACCAATCTCTCTTTCTATTTATATTAGTTTATTTACATTATTAGTACATACATACACATGGCACCCTGTGCCTCTTCTACAAAAGTATTAATAGTTAAAAACCAAGAACCGGTCCCTGACCGTCTTTCTAGCTCGGAAGCTCCTAGCGTTCTCCTCGTGGTCTCCAAAACCTAACCGCATCTACTTACTACACTGGACCACACAGTTAAAGTCACAGTTACCAGTTATAACCGCGACCTCTCGCCGTTATATAATAAATAAACCTTACAAAATATATATACTATCATGGCTTATTAAATTACGGTAGGTGATGCTAGAATTCTGCGCATATGTACGAGCTCAACGAATACTTCCATACGCCCATTATTACGTAAGAAGAATGGTACAGTAACCACACTTGACTGACTGATTTGGCAAGTTGCGAAGCCGCTAGCTTCTTTCTTGTTTCAGTACAAAGACGATGAAGAAATAAATGCTTTGCGAGAAAAGAACGGTAAAGACTATTAGGAAGCTTGCCCAAATAGATTTAAAAAGAAAAAGAAAGAAATTAGTAACCACACTTATGTTGTGTTTCACGTTTTCTATATTTGTAAAATAAAAAAATAAGGGATTGCTTTATGTAAAGAAACAGCTCATCTTTCCTTTTCAAGTTTTATGCGAACTTTCTATGATTGTAAGAGAAACATTTGGCATCCCTACCTGAATGGGAATCACCTTGTGATTAAATTAGCGAGTCATTTTTAAGAACAATAAGTTTTAGTTTCGTTTTCCGTTGTCAGATTAAATACAATAAATCTACGACTTTGTGAAGCAAAAGCGAACGTAATTAGGAAGCAATTCCAATAAAGCAATACATCGTTTAGGAACTCTACTTCAAAAATAATACAACAGATATAAATGATATGCGTAGAAATTACGTTGAAGCAGCTTCAAGACAAAGCAAAACAATCAGGAGACTCTGAAGGTATATTTTTACAATTCCTACAGAAAAAATGTCGCACATAAAAGGAATATGATGCAGTGTAAAATCCAGCAGAGTAATATCACGATAAGTTGAAACAAAAACAAGAAAAGTCTTATTTAAGAATTGTACTTCACCAAACAACGGCAAAGTTTCCGAAGTTTCGTCGACACAGAAAGTTCAAACCGTACAGTACTTCTACTTAAATACAACTAAGAAAATTCTGCAGTGAACCACACCAATAGTTGAATTTCTGGCCACAGGTTGATAAGATTCATCTACATCAAAATATTGGCAATCGCGACAAGTTTGAATATCTAATACAATCAAAGGAGGCAAATTTAAAGCTAAAGCAAATTATTGAGAGTTACTCTGTCATTGCAGCTAATTATACAAAAGTAGTAGATTATCTTCTGCAGTGCTTTGAAAAAGAAAGTCTATTAATCCAGGTTTACATACGAGGTTTACTAGAATTACTTTAAGAAAAAAATACAGTTTTTTTTTCTTTATTGTATTACCATACAAGTTATAAACGGTAAGTTATAAACTTGGTACTTTTGAATCACTAGGATAGACTAAAGATAAATGCATCTTTATATTTGTCTTCGTTAAATCAACTTTACTTCCAAATTTAGTTAAAATTTGAGCAAGAAACTGCAGTTTAAAGTGCTAATGGAAAAAAAGTAAAAGTGAATTAAATGCTTTGACATTTTTTGAATATTGAAACATAAAATTATCTAAATCTTGATCACAATGCCCCTTGTTAAATTGATAGAGTAATGAGAAATCATATCTAAGAAATCACGAATATGATAATTCTATTCTTATTGCATCAGAATTATTAAACATTTATAAGTACAATGTTACTATTTAGAAATTTCATATTGTTAAAAAATTTGATACGTGCATTTTTTGGAAAAAGCGCACACATCAGAGAGTTATAATGATGCTTCAACTATGACATTAAATCTCAGAAAAATGTTAAAAAGAAAATACGCTTTCGGTTGTTTAAAGAAAGATCATATATCAAATCAGTGTAAATATAAGTATAGATGTTTAATTCATAAAAATTGTCATTTGCTGTTTTGTGTCCTGATTTATCCTTAAAGATAGATAACTTCAATTAGAGACAAAGAGGACGACGTAAATAGATTATCCCGTTAAATAGCTATACGCAATTCTCCAATGTGTTGCTTCTGGTATCCCAGGCTTCAGGTTCGAATCCTGGCGGTGGCATGGATGTTTGTTAGTGGTTCGGAATCCACTTTAAACTGTAGGTCCCGATCTGTTTAGCCCTCGTGCGCATAAGATGACCGTAGAGCGCCAAACCAAACCAATGTGTTGCTTCAAATTTTGTAATGGTAATTTTTGATTATTTTTATTGTTTTTATTTTATCATTACATAATTCTACAAATTGTGATTGTATAATTATGTAATGGTAGAATACAGAATAATACAGAATTAGTACTACGTGCAATTTATGATCTATTAATGCATGATACAGGCAACTTGAAGAGTTATATACAGTGAATGTAGATTGGTTTGTCGCTCTATGGTAATTTTGTCCACACTTTAGGCTAACTAGACCGATACCTACAGTTTAACGTGGATTCCGAACCACTAACAAATATCCCCGCCACCGCCAGGATTCGAATCTGAAGCCTGTGGTACCAAAAGCCAGAGCGCTAGCCAATTGACCATCAGGCCGCCAGTGAATATAGAAAACATTCGTCCAGGGCTGATTTATAATGAAAGCACTTTTTTTTTATTTAATAAAGCAAACAATGTCTTGCAAACAATTACCTGAAGTTTTAAAAATAATTTCAATTTGGAAATATAAAAAGTTTATCAAATATTTATAATTTTTTTTTTATTTAAAAATTAAAAAAGCCTGTGACGAATGAAGTTTTGAAGGCGTAAAAAGTATTTGTACACGCAAAAAATACAAATGTGTTGCCGTAATTTACAATCAATTTAAAAATGAAGGTGTGCAAAGTATTTTAGAACTCTTTCCAGTATATATACTTAAGTGAAAATTCACTTCAAAATTCATATTTTGTAAGTATGACATTTAAAAATGGGAAGAAAAAGTTCAGAGTTTTATTTCCGAAAGTAAACTAATTTTACAACTTCTTAATGAAGGTTAAATATTAAATCAAATTTGTATTTTTATTGGTAGATCATATTCTACTATATAGTCAATAATTAAAGATTTGGTTCTTTTTTTTTTAATATTACTTATTTAGCTCGCAGCGATAGACCATCACTCCTCAGTTTCTTTGATAGTTGATTTTATTGTTCGTAAATTGGAAAAAAAAAATTCAAGGATTAGTGATACTAAAATAGCAAATATCAATATTGGAGTACACATTTCAATGAGTACAGTATAAAATACATGCAGAGAAGTTCATACAGTTTCAGTAAAATACATGCATACAGTTTCTATAAGAATCTATTTGTCTATTAAGAAAAAAATATTTCTCGAATCGACAAGAATCGTTAACTATTCTTAGCTTTTAAAGGGGAAAAAAAAACCCTTACTCCATGGTATTTAATTTTGGAAAAAAAGACTTATTTTCTTGGATGAGTGTTAATTCATCATTTTGGGATCTGATGGAGCGAAAAGGTGAGGAGAGGACCAACCACAAAAATGCATCCAAATAATCTTCTGTCAATAGTGAAGTATGGAGGAGATTTTGTACTTGGGGTTATACGGGTGCCTTTGGTATAGAAATTTTGGTCGTTATTGATGGGATCATGAATCATAATATTTATAATGATATAGGAAAGAATAATTACAATAAAATGATTAAGATTATTGAATCGTGATTAAGATTTTATGCACTATAATGAACTAAACATATAGCATTAAACACTTGATTTTGAGTTTTTTCTAACATGCAAAAATTTATTCAATTTCTTCCCCATTCGACGAATATCAATTTCATAGAGTATTTGTGGGATGCTTAAGATAAGACCATTTATACCATAGGTGATCTAAAAATTGCTTTTCAAGAAATATGAAATGGTCATATCCATGCCTCAAAGACTACAAGTTATTATAATAGCCAAAAGATGTCCAATTAAGTAATAATTGCAAATTATTTTTAACAAAATTTGTAAGTTATATTGACTGTACGTATATTTTTTACACTATTAGATAAATGACTAATTTAATTTTGGGGTTTTTAAATATGTGAAAGATTCATGTGTTTTAAATACAATAAATTGTAAAATGCCAAATAAATATTCGCATGTATATTAGTTTTGTTTAAAAATTTTACTTCAAGAATTGAAACTTGAGGCGCTTTTTAAATAAAAATAAAGATGTTATTCCAGCTGGTTAAGCAAATGTCGAAACAAATTCTTGGAAGCTCTTGTCTCAATGGTGGACAATCATTTACCATTATGTATGAATGTGAAGGGGTCATAAATTCTACGTCAGTCATTTACCTGTCAGTAGACATAGAGAATGTCTCCCTATTAACTCAGGAATTTTTTTCAAATGAAATTATCACATCAAGTGTACCAAATCTTGATGATGTAGATAGAAAAAAAAAAACTTTTTGGTAAACGAGATTAAAAAAAAAAAAAGTCCATCTCGAGGGTTTTTTCTTTTATTTATTTATTTATTTTAAAGATTGAAGTTCATTCCGGATGCCTAGAATAATTACATTAGTAATCCATGAAAGATAATAAAATAAGGATATTGTATCATTAGAAAATCCAAATAAGAAACGAACCTACTAGAATTTTGTTCGAATGCAAAGTTATACCTGAGGAAAATGGATAATTATACTTGCTCTAATACAAATTGAAAATACTGAGCTCTTAAGACCAGAACAATGACGGTAGTGACTGAAACTTGACTTGAATCGAATATTCTGACACAATAGGTAATTCTGTTGTTAAGACTAAAAATGGAAGAATTATAAAATCTCTCGATCGTCTGTAAACATTTTTCATTTAAAGTTTGTATTATATGTTTATCTTTTCATGTTTTTGATATTTTGTATTATATAAGTTTTTAATTAATCAGTTTATCAGCTCATTATTATAAAATTGTACTTTACTGTTCTATTTGATAAGTCTTGCTACTTTAAGAAATTTCTTTTGAGTTTTTAATGTAATCTATAGGTGAGAGAAATGGGGCGTATTGTTTTTGGTAGATGATGGCAGAGTTGTGTGTATACAGGGCCAGATTTAGATGAAAAGAGGCTCTAAGGTATTTCACTTATGAGGCTCTTTCACCTCCCATTTTTAAGTTTATAAATTACATGAGAGATAATAAAATACATCATTACTGTGATATATATCAATATGTTAAATGAAACATGTTGTGATTGGTACTAATCTTTATAAAAAATGGGGTTTTGGATAATAAATAAAAAAAAAAAGTCGAGAACACTTATTTATATACATACTAACAGACCCAATGAGCCGAACGCGTTGATCTTAACCAATACATTTTTATGTTTGTTTATTAGTCATATGTGTAGAATTTCTCCTTATTTTCGATTCAGTGTTTTAGTGTTTCACTGTTTTAGAATAGTGTAATTCTAATTTTGCTGACAATTTGAATGTAGGCCCCTCTTGATCTTGAGGCCCTAGGCTGAAGCCTAGTTAGCCTATAGGAAAATCCGGCCCTGTGTGTATGTTCACGGAGTTCACCTTATGTTTAACTCTCCTATTATTATGTAAGAAGAAGAACGACGCAGTAGTCGCTTTTTGTGTTTATTCCGATTTTTGTAAATATTTAAAGTAGAAATAAGTCTGTTTGTGTAACAAACCATCTCATCTTCCCTACCCAGGTTTTATTCGAACTTGGTACAGTATAAGAACAACAACTGGAAAGTATCCAAGCGGTAGTGAAAAGCGAAATAGAAAAAAAGAAACTGATGAATAAATAAATTAATAGTTACTTAAGATTAGTGAGTTGTTTAGAACTAATAATTTTATTGAAGAATTTTGGACGTTCGTTATTTTTCTCCCTACCGCGCGCATGCGCATAGGAAATTGCGCATGCGTATCTGTAATAATGTTTCCTATGAGCATACACGCTAGGGAGAAAAAATAACGAACGTCCAAAATACGGTATGCAAAAACTCTCTATTATGTAAGAAGAACAACGCAGTAGTCGCTTTTGTGTTTATTTCGCTTTTTGTAAATATTTAAAGTAGAAATAAGTCTGTTTTGTGTAACAAACCATCTCATCTTCCCTACCCAGGTTTTATTCGAACTTTGTACAGTATAAGAACAACATCTGGAAAGTATCCAAGTGGTAGTGAAAAACGAAATAGAAAAAAGAAACTGATGAATAAATAAATAAATAGTTACTTAAGATTAGTGAGTTGTTTAGAACTAATAATTTTATTGAAGAATCAAATGAATAGTGTGGCAAAAGTGAAAACATGAATGTGATTCAAAGTGACTCCATAGCATTTTGTTATTTCATAATCATTAACAAATAATATTCAATTAATAATATAGTATTGTGACAAAGTTTGTCGCAATATTTTGTATACCATGTAATTTCGTATTTTCATATCCTTTTTTAACAGTTGTTTATTCTTTCTGTATTGTATAATTTTCGTTTCAGTCATGCTTATATTAGTTACATAGTATCCTACCATATTTTTCTTTCTTAAGACTTCTCATATTCCTGTAATTCAGTAATTTAAAGTTTCCATTTCTCTCAATTTAATTTTTTTTTTTATTTTTCAGCTCTCACCTTTTTTATATGATAGGGTATACAATACCCTGGTATGGGGAATGAGGTGTGTAGTAAAATATTGCATTGATAGATTTTTATGAATTTCTAGAGAAACAATGCACCAGCAAATCACAAAATCAAATTGAAGTACCATTATTTGTTTTAGAACAAATTAAAAATTCGCCTTACAATTCTGATAAGGGTAATTTAAAAAGAATTCAATTATCAAGTAAATTGGTTTGTGATTGAAAACTGGTACTGTAAACTTAAAGGTGCTTTTGAAAGACTGAAAAAAGAGATAGTTTTGAATGAATTTTACTTTTATTTCTGTATCGGGTGTTAAAATAGAACGAGCCTGGCCATGTTATTGCTGTGTGTTATTATGTTATTTTTTTCTAATGCAGCCGGCAAACACTTAGACAAATGTCTTTGATGCCTTAAGGCAAGCGCTTCACCGACTTTACTCACTTAGCACTACCCAGGAGGTGCGTGTAGCTTGAAGATAGCTACGGACACGCGGGTAACAATACCCCGCAACGCGCTACGATCTTGTTAGACCAGGAACTACGGTTTAAAGTGGATTCTGAACCACTACAAACATCCATGGCTCCACCGGGACTTGAACGAAACCTGGGGTACCGAGCGCCAGAGCGCTAGCCACCCGGCCGCCATTCAGGCCTTGTTTTTATTATTATATTATTGCTCCAATGGGAGCAATACCATTTGTTTGTTAACCATGTGAAGTCATTCGCAATATCGAAACAGTCACAAAATGTTTGGATCGTATGATATAGTGACTGAAACTACGTTCATCAGGCTTTAGAAATACACAAAACATGTAAAACGCATTTGTACTCATGTCTTATATACAAATTACAACTGTTTACAGTATACAGTGCAGGAACTGTTTGTTTTGTACTTCACACAGTTACAGTACGTACAATTACACATACAGTGTACAAGGAACAAAGGTCTATATTTAAGAAAGAAAGAAAATCCTTTTGGCGTCAAATACTGAAAAGTTCTTCATTATAACCCTGATATTTCATCACGGTGAAAAATAGACAGTAGCAATCCAAGGGCAATTATCTCAATAATATTTAGATCGAAATAGGATCCTGTTTTTTTGCAAGAGTTATTGAACAAATCAAGAATTCAGATAAAATATTTAAATGCAAAAATAAAAATGAGGACATTGTTCCTTTAAAGCAAAAATAAATCTGTGTTATTAAAATAAAATAATAAGTATATTTTTTTATTCAATGATATTTGAAAAAGTCTAATTGTGTGATTTGAAAACTCCCTAGCACCAAATGGAGCACCAGAAACTCTCGTGATTAAAGAGTTGTTTTTTAGATTTCATGCAGTAATGAATTGCCTCAGCAATGTTTAACCAGATTACAAAAATCTATAAATGACAAAAATGTTCCCCTTATTAAATGTCGCAAATAAGGAGGACGGTGCTAACACTATGAAAAGTATTTATTGTGGATTTGAAAACTTATAAAAGATATTGAGCCAAATGCAATGCATGCGCATTGTGCTGCTCATAATTTAAATCTAGTAGTTAATAATGTAGTCAAAAATGTCATAGAGTGGCAAAAACTTCAACCGTCAAAAAGAAACCTTGCAAAATGTTTTTATTTATATCAAAAGATGGAATATGTTATAAATTTTTATTTGTGGTGTATAAAATGAGTCTTCAGTCCTGGCAAGTTTACACACACACACACACACACACACACACACACACACACACACACACACACACACACACACACACACACACACACACACACACACACACACACACACACACACACACACACACACACACACACACACACACACACACACACACACACACACACACACACACACACACACACACACACACACACACACACACACACACACACACACACACACACACACACACACACACACACACACACACACCACATACATAATGATGATATGATGCTATTTTTGCTTTAAAAGTACGATTTGTTAAAGTCCAGAAATCACTGAGTGAACTATACTATTAAGTTCCAAAGGAGATAGGAGACATGAAGCTGTTTAGAAAACTGAAAGCTATGTTATTATACTATTGGTTTTACTCTACAAATTTTAAAGGCAGTTGAAGTAGTGTCTAAACCACTTCAATCTAAAATCACAAATCCGTCACAAGCATCTAAGCGTTTAGAAATCCGTTTTAAAGAACTTACAAAATAGCTTCCTAAATGTGAAAATTTAAAAACGAGACCCATAACATAAAAAAAGGACATTACTTCTGAGTTTTCTAAAACTCACTAAAAGTAGGTAAAACTCTATTTTAATTAAATTTGTGAAGATGGACGTCTTCAAGACCATGAAAGTTTGTACCTAGGGGAAAGTATTTTTTATGATAGCGTTGTGCAGCATTATAAATCAGTTAAGATTTCGCGTCTTTGGAATGAATGAAATAGTTTCCAGTTTTAATGTTTTACACCCCCGCACTCTGAAAAATTTAACTCATATTGATTGAATAAGGCTTTAAAGTTTGCTGATTTGCATAAAAAAGACATATCTGTTTCATTTGAAAAGATATTCTCTTTTGTCTATAAGGGAATTTGCAAATTAATTAATAATGCAGAATTAAAGTGTTATGAAGATTTTAAGAAATATGTACTGCTTTTAATGATATCTTTGATGATTCTTATAGCTATCTCTAACACTGAACGATCATTCTCAAAAATTAAAATTAATGAAAACATATTTAAGGAATTGCATTGGGCAAAAAAGTTGTCCACTTTAACAATGCTGTCAAAAGAAATTCATTGGCTTGAAATTTAGACTTTGATGCAGCAATTGATAATTTGGCCGAAACGAAATTCTAAATTTTTTTTTTTAATTTCTAAGCATTTTTTATATGATTGTATTAATAAGAAGTGAATAAAATTATGATATCAACTTTTAATATTTTCTTATCTTAACGTACTTGGCTTGACTAAATGTTTTGAGATTTATGCTCGCGTAAGCTGCTGTATCTCAATTTATCCTAATTTTATGCAAATAAATGAGACACTGTGATGATGAACGATAAATTATAATCAAACAAATAAAAACTCAAAATTCGCTTATCCATTATAGTCTTTCATATTGTGCTTTGAACATCATTTTTTAAAGAAATGAAATAGGGCACGGTATTTCTGTCAACCAAAAAGAAAATAAAATAAAAATAATAATAAATAAATAAATATATATATGTATGTATTATATTTACATATGTGTGTGTGTTGATTAGGATAACTGAAGTTCTACGAGCAATAAAAGTACCTATAGTAAAAGCAATGACGAACTTAACTTTTAAAGGCACTAGTCAAAAAAATTTCCTAAGGCCTCACATTGTGTCAGAACATCACTGATTGTAAGCTGAGCATTGACCAGAGTAAAAAATATAGTGTTGGCAAATGAAATATGTTTCTTTTCAAAAAAAAAACTACTATTGAATTAACAATAATTGATCGTTCTTAATGATTTTCCTCTAACTCTAATCAAACGTTAGAACAAGCTTCCATAGTGTTTTTCTTCCCATGATACAAATAACATATTATTTTACTAGGTTTATACTGGTTCTTTTCTTTATGATATGAACGGTCTAATTTCTTTGACTGGCGTCCTTTTCTAGACTTCCCTTATCTTTTTTTTTTTTCTCCCTCCATTTTAATACTTCGTAATTATAAAAGGACAAGCAAAACATAATAATAGTATATATATATATAACTACAAAATCAAGATCTGCGGCTCATTACTGGGGCCGTTAAACAACACCAATTAATGCTATGCTGCTATTGACAAATAGTAAACTCATAAAAGCTATCATTAAAGAAAAGCTCTGATATCATAAATGAATTAAAACTGGAAATCCCTACTGGATTAATTATCCAACGATCATTAGAAATTTAAAAACTCAAAGTTTTTGTTCAGCTTGTCCTGGATATCATACAGAATCTTGAATTGTCAGATGATTTTCAGGAGTTGGAAAATCTATTTAACCCATTTGATTGAATTCAGATTGAAACAAATTTAAGTCTTTCAGATGAACTTTTTAAGAACAGCTCTATAGATTGTATAAGATTTATACACTTGATACTATTGATACAAGGTACCCAGAATCTGGATGATTGCACGTATACACAGATGGCTTCTTTTATGAAAATCTCATTACAGCAGGTTCAGGAGTCTTTTCGAACTTGTTCCCCTTCTATGCTTCAGTAGGGAAATATCGAACATCTTTTTGAAGGAGAAGTGAGGCTATCCGAATTGCTTTGAAATATTTACTGATTTGAGGATGGATTCGATAGAGAAGTTATTTTGTCTGATTCCAAGCCGCAATTCAGGCTATTAGTTCAACCAAGCTACCCTCATCAGAGGAAATCTCTCAGTGTCGACATAATTTGTGGTAACTGACTTTAAAAATGAAACGGGTGATATTTCAGAGGATACCTGGCCACTGTGGCATTTTTGGGGAACGAGCAGGTCGGTTGTCTATTCAAAAGAGGCTCCAGACCTCTTCAAATTCTTCGGCACTGTCACTCATTCTATAAAATTATATTTCAAACAAATAATGGCTAAAAGTCACGAGTTACAAATTCAAGATGAGATTAAGTCAAAGCGTTGGAGAGCTGAAGATCTTTTAACAATACCCAGAAATCCGCGACGACATGCTGTCTCCCAGTTCCGTTTTCTGACTGGCTATGACTTCCTAGCAAAACATCTCCATCGCATTAAAATCTTTTCGAACCCTGGCTGCGCCCTATGTAACTCAGCAGATCCAATGAACAGAGGCGACCTCCAACGATGTGCGGTACTTGACATCGGCTTGAAAACAGCGCTTTACTGGCATGCGAAAGAACTCTGAAGGCAATGACTTCGGTCTTCTTTGTATTTTTTGGATGTTTATTCTTTTTGTATTTGTTTTTTGCCTTGTTATTTTTTTTTACTTGTATTTGCCTTACCATTGAAATAAAAAAATATGTATGCATAACTATATAGTGTTTTCAGGGTTTTTTTACTATATATAACTCCGGCCCCACAGTCCATGTTGAACCATGACCTTATAACAATACTACTCCAAAGCCGTCTGTCTCGAGCTTTGGCCATCCCTTGTGTGATCTTTAGGTTCTTCAGATCTTTTTCGACTACCTCAATCCATCTTTTTTTTTTTTTGCCTCTCCCCCTTTACTTTATATAATTTACGATATCCTTTTCTCCAAACAATTTTGCAAGTTCATGATTATGTGTATATATTAATGCAAAATATATTACTATTGTGATTTAATATCAAAAGATTCGCTTTTACTTTAGATATTCTTTTTAATGATATTTTATAGGAAGAACAAAAAATATATATAATGTAATTAACAATTATACAATTTTCCTGTTAATTGATAAATACGTCATTTGGTTTATTTGCCTGTTTTTATGACTTTGTTCCATTTTTAGGCTGTATTCACGTCGCTTTTTTTCCTGATTCACTATTAATTTCGATCTACTTAAATTTGATTTGGTTCAGGATAGAGGTAATCCCAATTAATTGAATTAAATATTGCACTTACAATGATGTTTTATATTTTTCTATCGATCACTTGAGGATTGATAGAAAATTCAAATAGGTGAATCGGAGTGTTGTGTCTATTTGCACGCATAGTTTCTATATTGTTGTTATTTTGGGTCAGAATAGCAATGCGCATGCGCCATGCGCCCACTACATGTGCTCGGTTACCATTTAAACAAAACCATTTATGGCTGTATTTGACAGATGTGCTTATAAATTTTTGTGATAATTGTTTAATATGTTCTATTTTAAAATAATGTGACTTTAAATGTTTTAGTTTTAGGTAATTTTAAAATTAAGATGAAGTTCAATCTGATTGGAAGTTTTCAGTTTTAAATCCGGCTTTATGAAAAACTTCATCAACAGAACTGGACGTTTGTGTTAAACGGTAAATATTTTTATCATTTAAGGTATATATTTCATATACAGAAAGCTTGTTCATCAATATTATATTGAAATTATAAGTATGCTGTTTTATTATTACAAAACTTCCTTTTTATTAATTAAATTACTGTTCATGAAATGTAAGAATTATTATTTGTGTCATCAAGGTTATTTAAATCTCAGAAATGTGTATATATCTAAAATTTACATCTTGTCTCATTTTTTCGATATTTGTTAATTTCTATCTATTTATAATTTTTATAACTTATGCTAAAAATTATTGATTTTTTTTTAAAAGTTCTATTCAACTTAGTTGATTGATTAATTGTCCTTTGAGAATTAATGTTTTTAGACTAGAGTTTTTAAATTGATATCATTTAGGGATTTAATACTATCTAATTTAAATAAATATTTAAAACATAAAAAGCAATGAATTCTATACAATAATAAATGGTATATTGAAGGTGGACTAACAAGTAAATTTATTATTTATAATCATGTTTTCTCTATTAAAATTATTATATTAAAAATATCTTACTTATATGATTAAAAATGGAGTTTCTTTACTATCAATGAGAATTTTTCAAGATATTTTTTTTACATATTCCTTTTAATTCAAATCAACAGATACTTTAATGCTTGTTTAAGCATTGTGTAACTCATTGCAATTGTAATTGTAATGAATTTTTTTATGCTTATTAAACAATCATAATCTTATTCTATTCCAGATATTGCTGTCTAATTTTTAGATTGATTTTATTCAAAATTAAATTTTGTAATGGAAGACATATTTCACTGGTGTAGGGAAGGTAATGCTTTTCAAGTTCGCATCTGGCTAGATGATACAGAACATGATATGAATCAAGGGTAATTAATATTTTTATATGTGTGCTAATATTTTGAAATTATAGATAAATTAATAAAACTATTGTGCAGATATAAGCTTTTTGTGAAGTAGAATAGTCATTTATGATAAAGTTTTCATATATTTGTATTTCTTGTGGAAAAAAATTAAAAATAGTTTAATATATATTCATAAAAAATTTCTACTTTTTAAATATAATTTTTAATTCATACTGTTATAACACTTCATTATAAAATCTTAAGTTTTATAAAATTGTATTTTTTTTTAGATTGAATTATAATTTAAAGATGGTTTTTGAATGATTTATGAATGAAATTTCTATTCATTCTTTTGAAATACAGATATATAAATGTACAACTATTCTATAATCCAAGTAAATGTTTTGCCAGAGGGCTGTATAAAAAATTATTTTTATAATTTATAATTAGATATATACTCAAGGATATTTCTCTTTATATTTGTTTTTAAAATAAAATTCAAACATTTTTACATTAACTATTTGGGAAACTTAGGATCATTTGTTGATGATATCAAACAATACAAAAATGAGATGCCCATCTACAAATAATAATAGGAACTTATTTATCTATTGTTATTGCTATATGTTGGAAGTACCTAAAAATCTTTGTCTCTCAGATTATTATTAATTAATTTCAAAAGTTTTTCTGTATAGAAATTATTTCTTAATTCATTTAAATTTCATTCATTCATGTGAATTCCATAAAAAGAATTACATGTAGTGAATAGAGTTTTTTAGTATGTTATATGTAATAAAAAAGTAGTTAATTATTTATCTGATGAATAAGAGGGAGTATTGAAGCTTCAAGTAGTATATATAATTAAAAGGTACATTCGATTTGATTCTCTGATAGAATTTTTGCCTTAAAGTGAATTACCAATTTTGAGTATTTCATAAATGATGCAATTATTTTCTGTTTAAGAAATTTTATGTGTTCTACAAGATTTCAAAAATCAGAATTGTTATTGTTATTATAAGTGTATAGTTTTAATACCTATCTACTTAACAACAGATATGTGTATATTCTTTTCAGTGATGATCATGGATTTAGTCCACTGCATTGGGCTGCAAAAGAAGGAAGAGCAAATATTGTTGAAATGCTAATAGTGAGAGGATCTAGAATCAATGCAACTAATATGGGTGATGATACTGCTCTTCATTTAGCATCTGCCCATGGTCATAGGGATATCGGCCCACATGGTTTGTTGGCTACCTATGAATAGCTAAAAAAATTTTAAGTTAATTTGTATATAAATATAATTATAGAAGTGATAGAAATGTACATGAATTTTGGTGATTTTTTTTTTTTATTTAATCACTTTTACTTTTCAAATCTTACATTTAATTTATATTACCTTTCATATAGCTTCTGAGGAATAAAGCTGATATCAATGCTATAAATGAACATGGAAATACACCTTTACACTATGCTTGCTTTTGGGGCTATCAAGCTATTGCTGAAGTATGTTAAATTTTATGATATAAACCATTTCATGTATTAATTTTTGGATATCATCATTATATGTATTAATAATTTATCATCTTTAGAAATTAGTTTTCAAAAGTATGTACCATATCTATTGCATTTTATTCATTTTTAAATTTTAAATGATTAATTTTTAAAAAAATTATTTTAAATATTTTATTTTTAAGCTTTTTATAAACCTTAACATGCAAATAAAACCTTTTTTAAGAGTTGTTTCATTACACTGATTAATTTGTGTTTGAAATATAGATCATTTTACCTTGTGATCATTTAAGTAAAAATGCATTCACATTGCAGCATAAAGTCGTTTCTGTTGTTAAACATAATATAAAAGCTGATAGTGAATTATACTTTTGGCAAATTTCATATCAGTTTAAAAATCTTTCTGTATAGTTAACCTCTTTTGTGTGTAATTTTAATTTTTTGTTTTATATCATTATCAAACAATTTCTGTAATTTTAGCTGCTTTTTATGAATTTGATATTGTTAAAAAAATTTTTCATAAAGTTATATTTCCTTTTGAATTCTGTTGGTATCAACCTCTTTTGGTTGCTCTATGATTATGTACTTAGTATCATTAGTGTACTTATTTTTGTAATAAATTAGTACACTAATTAATTATTAATAATTAATTTTTGTAATATTTAAAATTTTATGTGGCAACACCTTCACAGTATCTATTTGTGCAAACAAAAAACTTTTAAATGCTTAAAATTTTTTTGTTTTTGTTTATTAATAAGTTTCCTGGCAATTATATTTCAAAGCATTTCATTATTGAGTTTTATTTCTGAAATATTTTCCCATTTGTTATTGATATAATAAGGATAGTCCAGGAGTTGTAATTTTTACTTTCTATCAGTTTGTAGATTTGATCAGTCTTGATTCACTAATTATGATGTGTATATAATATATGCAGATGATAATGTAGTATTAAATGTTTAATCATGAGATTATCGTATATACCTATAGAATAAAATGTCAGTTTATCATTTAACTAAATTGTGGTTCTAATACTACTAAAAAATGCTTATGAAGCTATATTTCTTTTGGAAATTCTGTTGTTGAAATTCATATTGCAAACATATGAAAAGTATCTTTTCATGTTTTTAAAAGTATGATATTTCTACTTTTAATTTTATGTTCAAAATATTTCTTAAGGTAAATGCTAATAAGTATAGGGGAGAAGGTGTTATTTAAAGCAAATTATAAAAAAAATTATCATTCTTCAATTGCTTTTGTGAAAGTAATATTTTGTATCATTATTATATCCATTTATTGAAAATTATATATATATATATAACTAATTTGAGTTTAGTTTTATATAGGATACAATTATATAATTGTAAAGGTCAAAATCATTTGTAATTATAGCAATGTTTGGTAACATTGTAATTGTAATATACTGATGGCTTATGACTGGAGGTTTTTTCCAGTGTCTACTAAGAAAAACTAAATTTCAGTCAACAATGTATAATATATTTATGATTTATTGTTTTGTAAACAGGTATTAAAATTATTTCTATTGACTGTTTATTTTTCATATTTTATTTATATTACTATAAAAAATTGCATAAATAGCTGTATTAAAATATGAAAATTTTCTTATGAATAATTGGATAATATTAGTTTCCAAATTAAATTTAGTAACAAACTTTCAGATAAGTTTATTATTTTATTGTGATTGTATGAAGTTATTAAAATGATTTAATTCAAAAATATTATTACAAACATTTATTTATTGTAGGACTTGATAAATAATGGTGCCATGGTGGGCATTTGCAACAAATATGGAGAAATCCCCCTTGACAAATGTAAAGGCCAAATGTCTCAAAAATTGCTGGGTAATGTTTTTTTTTTTCATATATGTTGCTGAGAGAATCGGAATTGTATTGATTCTGATTAAGAATATCAGATTGATATATGCTGATCAGTATCAACCTATTCTTCTTTCAGTCATATTTGTAATTACTAAGTTCAGGCATAATATTATATGAAATAACTATGTATATAAAACAAGGTGTTTTCTAAATTTATCCTCAATCAAAGTGGATTGAAAAACTAAACTATACATCTGAAATATATTTTTAATATTAACTAATTGATGAATAAACATTCAGACCTTTAATAATTCATTTTAGATAATTTAAGCTATGAAAGTAAAGTACAATTAATATTATCAGTCTGTTTTTCTTGATATACTGTCAGTTTGTATTATCAATAATTCTAGAATAAATGACATTATAAAATGTAGTGCTTGCTATTTGTTATTGATAAGAGTTTTGGATATGTTCAGTTATGAAATTAATCATACATGTTAACATTTAAAGAATTTTATGAATTTAAAACAAAACACAATACATATAATGGGAAATGTTTTTCTCCACCTCTTTGTAACAACTTCTTTCAAAAAGAAATTTAAAATTTTAGTTTTTGATTTGATTAGGTATTATTCATTTTATATTGACAGCAATTCAGCAAGCTATTCAAATAAAATTCAAAATGACAGTGCCCACATTTGTTCAGGGTTAGCTGTAAATTAAAAATGAAAAAATACCATACTTAATTTTGTCATGACATTATCATTGATTGAATTCCATTTTTTTAATGATCTGTACAATCTAACATAATCTTTACATATCAATATTAATAGAATAAAATATCTGTACTAGCATACAATGAGGACTTAATTTTCATTATTGAAAAATTTTTAGATTATCTCTACTAAAAATTTTTCACTAATGAAAATTAAGACCTCATTGTATGCTAGTACATATATTATGTTTTTTCAAGTTAGAATAATTTTAACTAAATTTACATATATGCATTAATTTGTCTGCAGAGGTTATAAATTAGAGCAGGTTTTAAATAAGCTGTAAAATATATAAATATTTTTAAAAAGTGAGTAAAAATTCAATTAAATATCATATACTGAAAGATATTTTAAAACTACTTTGCAAACTAGTGTTGATTTATAGTTATATGAAAATAAATCTGTATAATATCATAAATGTCTTATTTTTGGTTTTATGTAAACTTCTAAATCAGTTGGAGATTTTTAACTCTTTCTTGGCAATTGATCTCTTTGCAACAATTTACTTGAGTCATAGTATAAATATATTTAAGTGTTAAGTTAAACTATGGAAAGCAGATGTGGTTGAAAAGATTTAGTTGCTTTAAAAAAATTTCTTATCAATAAGAAGAGAAAGTTTTTAAAAACAGCTTTTGGGTATGAAAGGACTCACTCATCAATGACAAACTTTGAAGCAGCATTCTCTAAAACGCTTCTAGCACATATTTTGCTGGGTTTATTCAATTTGTTCATCCATTTTTAGAAAAAAATAATTTCAAGTTTTTCATTAGAAATGCATCATATATCATTGCTAAGATCTCAACACAAATTTCTAGATTTTTTTTTTCATTTATTGTAATATGTCAGTCTCCATTTTTCTAACTGTGCTAAAAGGGTTTTGTTTATAGATGATTCAAGCATTTAAAAGTACTCATTCTAATATAGCTTTCTTACTTTCAATAATTGCATTTTGTATAAATAATGTAATATTTTAATATTTACCTTTTTGCTCTGTATATAATTTTTTTAGCTCTTTTTTAAGCTATGAATTATGATTGTAAGTTATCTATGACCCAAAATTACAATACAGAGAATAAAGAACATTTTTAAAAATTAGTTTAATTTTTGTAAGCTCTTACTAACAAAATTTTATAGTTTTAAAAAATCTAATTTTTGCAAAATTTAATAAAAATTTAATATTTCATGCAAGAAAGATACTGGTATATTATGCTAGTAATTTACTTAAATAATAGGATTGATTTGTAGTCTTATATCAAAGTATTTTAATCAAAATTGTGTCTATGAATCATTTTTAATTTTAAAATTATGTTTAAGATGTATTTCCTTTAAGGTATTGTTATTTAATTTAGAACTTGCAGCTCAACTTGGTCAAGATACTGAAAAAATTCCTTACAAAGATCAAAGTTGGTTAGGAACAAAAACACGCTCACGTAAGGCGCATTTTATGTTTTGAATATTTTTATTTAATATCTGTCTATGCATTTCTTTTAATGAATTAATTTTACTAATGACATTTTCTCTTCAGGGGATGCTACATTATCACAACATTCAGGCATAAATTTGAAAGAACTAAGTTTTAACTATAAGATAGCTGTTAAACCATCTGGTGAAGTAAGTTTTAGAACATTTTACTTTCATAAATTATTTATAGAAGAGTTTATTACTTTCATAAATTATTTATAGAAGAATTTATTACTTTCATAAATTATTTATATTTGTAAGAAACTGTGAACTTCTGAAACTAAACTTTATTCTATTTGGATATTATTTGTTTGGGAATATTGAATATTAGTTGAATAAATGCGTTTTCAGTTAAAAAAACAACTCATTTTTATATTATGGAGGCATAAAATATTATAAAGATTGTATATATTGAAATATATAAAACTTCATTTTCATATAAACATTTTGATTTATGACTTCTAAATCAGAAAAGCTTAATATTTTGAAGTATCACTACAATGCTTGCTGCCTTAATATGAATCACATGTATTATTTTGGATTAAATTTAAAATTTTGACATTGCTAATAATGTAAAATTGAAATAATTTTAGTAATTTTTGGTTCCTATGTTCATTAAGTTATTTTTTTCAATAAGTTTTCTCTTCAAAAGAGAAAAAAAAATTTCTTACAACTGAATTACTCAGCAGATTTTTTTTTTAGTGTTTCAAAAATCTGAATTCTGAAACAAAAAAAATAAAATTATATATTTTAGTAAGTTAGCTAAATAATTTAATTCTTTACTATGTTTTTAAAAATTATCTTTGCATATTTGTGTGTGGATGTTAGCTGTATTGTAAAATGGTTTGAAAAATTAATCTCTCATTAATCTTACTTTTCTTGAAAATTTTTTACAGAAATCTCAAATAATATATGAAAAACAAGAGTTTATAGTTTAACAGAAATCCTTTTTATATGCCAGATTATGTTTAAATTTTTGACCTGTAATTAATTAAAGACAACTATAAAAGCATAAATCTTAATTAAGTGATGCAAAAATTGTTATTCAGGATACCAATAAAACTTGTCTCACATAAAATTGTATTTAATTTCTCATTTGAAAAAGCTATTAGCAATGTATTGATCTTCTATTATAAGTGCTTGATACTTTCTCCAATGTTTCTTTTTTTTTTAAAACATTTAATTTTATAACATGCAGTGAAACATTTTTGTAATCAAAAGTATCAAGTAAAAGATCATTTGTAAAAGTTAATTTTTTATTTTGATGTATTCATTATTTCTTGAAACATACTTTTAATATTTACATGCATTTAATATTCATGCATAATACGTTGTGATTATAAAAATAAATATCAGACTAAAAGCTCAATATATATTTTAATCCAGAGTTTATATGAATACTAAATATATTTATTTTCTATTTGACATTGTATAATTAGAAAATTCTCATTACTTACATTTTAAACATTTTTTCCAGCAATCTGTATATAAAGAAACAAACATTATTACTGAATTAAGCTATTTGCAATACATTTTCAAGATTTACTTGAAGATGTTTGATATAGCACCTCTGTTTTCATATTTAATTCTATATATAAACCATTATTTTGTTCATAAATTGTTTTTATAACTTAACCAAATGTTTACAACTTACTAATAATTACTTCCTGATTGCAAATATATGAATATGCATTTCAGTTCAGATTTTCCAAATAAAAATCCATCTGCTAAGGCCTTACTTCCTATATTATTCATAAAACTTTATTTTATTCCCTTGCAGTTAATTTTATGTGGATCAAAATTTAAAAGTATTTTAATGTGTTAAACTATTGACTTCTTTATTTATCTTAATTCACAAATGACTCCCATAAAACCATTATATATATACCCATGTATATCATATATAATTTAGTATTTTTGTTCAGAATTTCTATCCATTCATTTGAAAAAAAATGAAAGCTAGATTTTATGAATAAATTTACTTTGTGAATGCATTTCAAATGTTCTATTCTACAATTAGAAAAAAATTGGTAATTTTATGGTATAGGTCTATTTGTTAAATATGAGTTTTAACTCTAATTTAACTATTTATTATGCTATTTAAAGGAGAATAATGTATAGTTTCATGTCTTTGGTTATATTATCAGTACTACTTTCTTGTTCTTATTTCAATGATAACAGTATTTCAGTTTTATATGGCATTTAAGGAAAATCAATTAGTATGATTTTTTAAAGTTAATTTTTAAATTTTATTTTTAAAAATATTCAAAACCATATTAAATTATTATAGTATTATAAAACTATTTTTACAAAAGTCATGTTATATAATTCATATTGAATATCTGTGTCTTTCTTAGACCTGGCATGGACTGTGGCAACAAAACCATATAGTAGCCAAGATATTAAATGTCAGAGAAGTCATACCTAGAGTAGTTCGAGATTTCAATGATGAATATCCTCGTCTTCGAATTTTTTCTCATCCTAATGTTCTACCAGTTATTGGTTGTTGCTGTCAACCTCCAACTTTGATTGTGATTAATCAATATATGCATTTTGGATCTCTGTATACAGTTCTCCATGAAGGAACAGGTATAAATATTTTTTTTTTTAATACAGTAATCTCACTTTAAACTGACATGTTCAGGAGCACAGCCCAGCCAGAGTAACAATTTTGCTTTAATAATGAGCTTCAACATAATTTTAAGGAGGATATTAATGATAAATCACTTTAGATAAAAATTTAAATGATTTAAATATGTACATATTTAATGTGTAAGACGATATTGAAACCAAAATTGGCAGTGTCACCATCTGACGAGATTATTGAATGTGCCCAATTATGAAATGCCATATTAAAAAGAGGTTACTGTATGTTTACACACACTTAAATTTTGAACTCAGATTGTCATTTTATTTAAAATAATTTTTTTTATTGAGATTTTTATCCAGTAAGCAGTTTCATGTAGTATGTAGTTTCATTTACATGGTTTAATTTCAACGAATAACAGTTTATTGCAAAGGTATAAGTATATTTTCCTCAATTGTATTTTTTCAGCAAATCAAATAAATAAAAGTGCAAATAAATTAAAGTAGTACGGTTCAAATAAATTAAAGTAGTACGGTTTAAGGATTTTCAACTTTTATTTGTTTTAAATGAAGACCACTTTGAACATTTTTTGTAATTGATTTGAAATATAATTTTTACAACATATTTTATATTATTTGATAATGCATTTTTTGCAATAAAATTATATTTTTGATGTAAATCCACATGATTGAAATCCAAGCAATGGAGTTAACGTGACATTTGAATAATTCATTATCCATAAAATGTTCAAAGCATTACTAATACTAAATTTTTTAAATGTTTATGTTTTCAATCCACTACATAATAAGAAATTTTTAATTTATTGTCACAAATTTGGCTGATTACAAATCTCTTTTTTGAGTTAAAGGAATTAAATAATTCTTTATCCAGCAGTTATTTCTGACTATTCTTCTTAACATTTTTTTTCAAACACAAGATAATACTAAAAAAACAAGGTAATACTCAGAAATGTTAGTAGCTCAGTCTGAAAACTAGATTAGCAGGAAACTTGGATTTGATTAATAAATACATAAAAAGAGCATTTTCAAGAAAAAGTTTCAAAAGTGATGTTTAGGAGGGAATATGGCATTTTGCAATGTTTTATAGAATATATATATATAATGTTATGCATTTTACAATGGCATATCAATAATTACAGTAGTGAAAATGAATTAAAACATTTTTATGGAGGATTTTGTTTATATTCAGTATACCAGCCATTTCTATGAATTAGGAATTATATCCTCTGTAACCAACAAAGCATATCGAGCTATAGATGACTAATCTTATCTGTAGACTTGCACCAAGAATGTTAGTTTGTGTATCTATCCAATAAACGAATCTAACGTATTGCGCCTAAGCCACATTTTTCTGTTTATAATTTAATTTCTGTTACAGCTTTTAAAGTATGAATGCATCTAGATGCAAACTTCCCTTTCCAATATTTTTAATAAGATCTTTTGCTGAAATATCAGAAATTGGTTAATTTCAGTAATAGGCATCATATATTATTTCTCTGTGTATTATAACATATTAAGAATAGTTTAATATATAATTTTATTTTTGTTCTAAATCTTTTTTTTTTAATAGAAATTGTTTTGTTTGAATATTTCAAATCTATGAATTACTTAATTGAATTTTGCGAATCCACGTATCAAAATGTTACTAGACAAATATTTACACAATCTTTTTCTTTTTTTGATAGGAATGGTATGTCTTATTTACCAAAAAGCAGAATAAATTTTTGACATTATATATATTGTTATATAACTCCTTAGTTGCATTTCTTGTTAAATCTGTATATGAATCATGATTATTTTTATATTATTTATATTTTCTTACTTATAAATATATAGGTATATTTAAACGAATTATGAATTAATACTCATACTTATCTCAACAATTAATATTTTTATTTTCTAGGAATTGTTGTTGATACAGCACAGGCTATAAAGTTTGCTATTGATATCTGTAAAGGAATGGCTTATTTGCATACACTTGATCCTTATGTCCAGCGATTGTATTTAAGTAGTAAGCATGTAATGGTATGTTGAATCATAATGAAAATAAATTATCAATCAATTAAAAAATATCCTAATGAGCAAAATAAAACATAATTTTGTTACACCTAATATTACACCCATCAGAACATTAAATTAAATGAAATATTATATTTTAAAGAAATTAAATTTTTTTTCTTGTCTAATTTGTATTTCACAAAGCTGTATTAAAGTGCCTTAGTCGTTTAAATACAAAATGGAAGTTTCATAACAGTTCAGATATGTTTGATTACAAATTGTTATTTGTATACAAAATCTTTTGTGCTGATTTTGTTATGAACTTGTTAATCAAATTTTTAAAATTTCACATAAATAAGTTATTTATTGATTTGAATTCATTTTGTAAAATATATCCATTCTTCCATTTACCCACTTACACCCATCTCTTTTGTAATTCATATATTTTATTGAAATTCCTGATTCCTTTAAATCTTGCTAATAAGAAAATAAAGTGCTCATTATTTAATTGCTATTATAAGATCTAAGAAACCTTAATAGAATTAGGTTATCCAGTTAAATTTGTAAAAATTATGATTTACTTACTATTATAATAGGATTTTTTAAAATAATTTCTGCAAATTTGAGTGTCATATATATGATTTTTAAATGTTAATATATATTTTAATTGTAAGTTGTTCATTGAATTTTTGGGTACAAATAAATATTTCAGTTTCTTATATGAACTTTTTAAATGTTTTCAGAATATATATATATATATATATATATATATATATAATAGTTTTTTTTCCTTCTAATATAAAATTAAAGAAAATTTCAGGATAAAGAATTTTTTCTCTACTTTTCTTAATCAAAAATATCTCATCAGTTGAAGAAAATATTTTTTTTTAAACCAGATTACATGCTTTATTTTCTTTCCTGCCATTTTTCTTACTTATTTCGATATTTATGTTAATTTTTTCTGTTCTTTTATTAGATTGATGATGATTTAACAGCCAGGATTAATATGGCAGATGCAAAATTTTCATTCCAAGAAAAAGGCAAAATGTACAGCCCAGCATGGATGTCACCTGAAGGTATAATCTTATTTAATATTCTTAATTAATAATTATTCTTAATTATTCTTAAAAATGTTTCCTGATTGTCATTTAAGCAACTAATATTATATAATTATTTTTAAAAAGTTAATTTAAATTTTAAATGCTAGCAAAAGCATAATTTTAAAGGAATCTAATAGTTTTTCAAACTTATATTTATTTCAATGCATGAAGATGCATCCTTCCTGTATTTGAGTCATCAGTAGCCAAAAAACATTTAACCTACTTAATCTACTTGGTCTTATTCTAAGTTGTATATATAAATAGTAAAAGAGATTTACAAATTTATTTCTCAAAATTTTCAAATGTTACAAGAAATTTCACATTTTAATTAATTTTCAACTTTTATAAACATTTGGATTAAATGAAAAACCAATACTCATTCATACCTTTTATGTTAAGTTATAGTATTCCTTTATTTTCTTATAACAAAGGATAGGATTTGATTTAATAACCAGAACATGGTCTATTTTTTTCTATCAAATAAACAGCACAAAAAGAATATCACTTTTATTTTTAAGAATACCAATTGCATTAATAATACTACATCCTTTGAACTAAAACTTGTTTTATAATTTGAAGGTACAAAAAAATTGAATTTAATTAGATAATTTATCAAATATCTTAAAACAAAATTAAGAATGTTTTACTTTTTTTGTAATATGGTTGTATATCTATTAATATTTTGTCATGAATTTTATTAATTGGATAAAATTAAGTTTGTAACTTATGGTACAACAAAAGAATTAAATTCACCTTGGAATTAGTTTAACATATACATAACATAAATAAGACAGAAATATATATTTATTTATTTAATGAAATAGCTCTTCAAAAGAAACAAGATGAAACAAATGTTAAAGCCTCTGATATGTGGAGTTATGCAATACTTCTTTGGGAATTAGCTACTCGTGAGGTTCCTTTTGCTGATTTGTCTGCAATGCAAATTGGAATGAAGGTACCTAATTTGTTATAAAATATTTATTTGTATATTAATAAATTTTCTTATTTTAATTGTATATAAATAAGCTTAAATGGTTGTTATATTTTAATTTTTATTTAAAATATGATACAATATTTTCTTAATAAAAATATTATTTTGTATATGCTTAGAAAATTGCTTAGAAATTTGCTTAGAATAAAAAGAGTAAAGAAAGGTACAGAGTTATAGAAATTTTAAGGAATGATTCAAAAATCTGTATTTATTTATCATACTGCTTGTTTTAAGATGCTTAAGTAATAGATACCTAAAGTTAATCCAGCTGTATGTAAAGATGTTAGATGAAAATTTTTTACTCCTTAACTTTCTCTGCTATGAAAGAAAGTAAAGCATGAATACAAATGGGTAGGGATGTGATCAGTAAATTCTATTTTATATTCTTATTTATATAGCCAATTGATATTGTTACATGATGAGATCTCTCATGTTTTAATTATAGATAGCCTTAGAAGGTTTGAGAATAGCAATACCTCCTGGAATTTCTCAACACATGTCTCGTCTAATTCGTATTTGTATGAACGAAGATCCAGGAAAGAGACCTTCATTCGAAATGGTTCTGCCTATTCTGGATAAAATGAAGCAGTAAAGAATTGATAGATTTTTAATACTTTTTATTAACTTCGTAGATGTAGCTTTAATCAAATTCTAATGCATTTGTTAGATTTTAAATAACTTTTCATATACATTTTATGAGCTTGCTTTTACTAAAACTCATCTGGTTGGTGTATAGTAATGTTTAATCCGTTATGAAATAAGAGCTATGTTGTTATGAATTGTTTGTTTTACCTAATATTTATACAATTGTTGAGATAGTTTAATATTTTAATAAAAAAATCCTGATTGTTCTTCTATTGTTTGTTTATTTATACAATATTTAGACTTTTGTAAAATTTCAAATTGTTTAAAAAAGTAACACACTTATGCTTAGTAATACACTTATGCTAGTGATATAATTGATTAATTCAAAATAAATATCTATTATAATTAAAATCATCAAATTTAGTATATAAGCAGTTTAGGATATAATTGTTTACTTGTTTAAAATATTTTCCAAAGTTTTATATATAGTCACATATAATAACTTCCATAAAACTGAAAATGGTAGTTGCAAAATATGCAAATCATTATATTCTGAATAACAACTAAAGAATATGCTTCAAATCTTGCAAACCTTCGTTTCAGTTGAGCTGAAAATATTTTGTGTGTTTTAAACAAAAGAAAGTGTTGATAGTTTGTTTTCATCAGTATATGGAAATTGTTATTTTCTTTAAAATCATCCAGCTGTACAATTTGAAATCAACTATTGCATGTACCATTTATAAATAGAGTAATGAGACTTTTAAAATGTTTTTGCATTTATTTAATGCAAAACTTTCTTACATCCAATTATATTACAAGCTGCTTAAAATTTTACATACATTATAGACCAGAGGTTGGCAGATTTTTTTGATCGAAATTAAAAGAAAAACTCTTGATAATGGTTTAACAAATTCATATATATTACTACTACAATTTATTTTATGATGTTTATTGTATGTATAATATAGTATATATTATATTTGTTAAAGATGAAAAAGAAACTTAATTGTTTTCTTTATGGTTTGAACACACAAATAATGGTGAAAGTCCATTAGCACGAAGAAACTGTACAAAAATCATTTTTATCTTTATTCACAGCAGATAAGTCTAGTATAACTTTCAAGGATACAAATCATCTGTTGTCACAAGTAGTGAATGACTGCTTTTAAACTTAAATATAAGTTCTTTGTCATCGCTGATTCTTCTTGCTTCAAAAGTGTCTACAGGATTTATGTTTGTTACTGCAAATTTTGAATGCCAAAAAGTATCTACTTATCTTTAAATCTTTTTGTAGAGCAGTGCTAGCTCACTCTACTGTATCTTTGCCAATAAAATAAAAGTTGACTTTTGATATATTTGCTTAGCAAAAATTGTCTAATGCACCTACAGTTATGATCTGTCTGTCAAATGGTCTATGGAAAATCTCCTTTCTAGTTAAATATTGAGCTGTTCCACTAATTTCATCGCATTCCGATTTGCTGTGGCTAGTAGTAAAAATATACCACTAGGCTTTCAGCTGAAAATCTTTTTCATATAAGTGCATATTAAAAAAACTGTACTTGATTTTATATTGTGCAGCACATCTATCAGTAAAATAGTATATTTCAGAAATCTTAGATTTCTTGGGTTTTGTAATCATATTTACATCATCTTTGAGGTCATTAGATATGATACAGGGAGATGAATTTCTTTTCCCCCCTCAGCATTTTTACAGTGTATAATGACAGTATAAACAGTGCTGGCTCAGACATCCAGTGGTATCCCCCAGTCTCATCCTATATCGTAAATGAATAATTTTCACTAAAGTACATCAAAATAACAGCTTCAGCTGATGAATTTTTTTTAGATTTTATAAGAATGATGTCTGATTTAGTATTACAGGAATAAGCCTTTTGATTGTATTAGTTAATCATTAATAAATTCCACAAATGTTGTACTTTTAACAGCTGTGTCCTGTCTGTTGACACCCATTAAGAAAGTTCGATTTTGTCACTTTCATCATACTCTTTGAATTTGCACTGTAAATACTTACATTTTATTCTGGAAAAGTGCCTACAGTGCGTAACTATGCATTCTCTCTTTGTCTCTGCTTACACTAAAAGTTGCATAATATTCTGATAAATCTGATCAATTTGTATGGTATTCAAGTGAATTTTGCATACACATATAGAATGGATGGCACTGGCACTAAACTTTGAGAAACTTAACTTCACATGAGGATATTTTTTAAATTTGATTACAATAACAATAACAATAGCTACTGAGAATCAATAGCTTTCTCATGTGTACATTTCTGATACTAACAACATCTTTCATTTCGGCATAAATCTAGAATGCTCATCATTTTCATAAAAATTTGATGCTAAATCTGGGATTTCAGGTTTTAGTTTATCACATCTAGGGTCTGGTTCAGCTAAAAATCCCTTTTCTTTTACAAGCATCTGTGTTTAATGAACAGTATAATCAGATACACAAAATGTTTATTTTTTTTCTTTGGCCGTTTAAGTGATCAGGAATACCTAATAGTTGACTTGCTTTTTTGTGTAGAAGATTTCTCTCTCCAAATCAAATATTTCACTTCCACAAGCTTTCCAAAATATATATTCCCCTAGGAATTTCACCATCAAGTATTTAAATTTTTTCTAATTTGTGTGTTCCATAAGATATCTTTCTGTGCTCAGCAAAAGAATGAAATTTTGAAGGTGAAATCTAACTTCCTTAAAAAAAAAAAGATTGAGCTTCTGTATTATATCTTTCTTCACTGTCCAAGTCGCTTGATCTGCAAATAAATCGGTGTCATGTTGAATGAGTTTGTCGTTTTCATGACTACAATTTGAATCATCTTAAAATTTACAATGTTTTTTTGTCCCCCGATTTCATTTTAATATAATTAATTAACAGATAGTGACAGTAATAACACATAGATTTATGTTTTACAAGGGGTGAATAATGTATTAGTCAAACTATTTTTGGTAAATTATATTATTTACATTATTTTAAATTTCAAACAGAGTTGAAATATCTAAAATAGAACAAACTTAAAAACCTGTATTGGGTAAAACTATTAAAGTTGACAACATTGGTTTGCAATTGTAAAAAAGATGGGTACTATTTCCCACCCACAAGTTATTTTTTACATTAGCATTTGCATATAAGAATAATCAGGTAAATTTAGGGTAAAGATGAAAATCCATTAATTATAATTTTAAATCTCATTATTAGCTTGTGTCATTACTTCCCTCTACCTCAATGCTGATGTCACTTGTTGGAAAAGAAACATTTTAGATTTTGGGAGGAATTGAAAATCTAACATACATGCAGACTTTTTCAAAAAAATCACAGTAAATATGTATAAATTTAATCTATATAAAAAACGATCAGTTTTTTCTTGGCAATGTTAGAAGGCATTTTAAGGTGTTTTTTTTTAAATGCATAGATGATAGTTTTATACTTTTCCTTCACATTGATAACTCAATTTCAGTTTATAGTCTATTATTTCACCAAAAAATATGCTTATAATATTTTATTTATTGTAGTAAGTAATGGAAGTGTAAGTAGTATGCTTCCTGACTCGATAAGATTAGCAATATTGAGCTTAAAATTGCCACAGATCTTTATATCTAATTTGCTTTGTTACAATCGAATTGGCATGCTGAAATCAACTTAAAATGCATGTTTTACATATTTTTATTCTTTATTATTCAAGATAAAATTATATATTACCCATACAATTATGTCTTGCATTTCTTTATCTACCTCCAATTGACACGATTCAAACAGTTACAATGTTATACAGTTGGAGACTTTTAACCAGGTACTTAATTGAAATTAGGCCGATAAATTAATTTTTCTTAAGAATTATTTAATATAAAAAATTGGCCACTGTTATTGTATGTTTTCAAAAAAACTTTTATATGGAAACTTATGGTTATTTTAGTGTGATATGTTTGAAATTGTATTGTACCTATAAAACCTTCCCTAATTGTTATCTCTATATGATGTTTTCATGAATTTAGAAGAAAAATTCTATTATTTGTTTTAATCTTGTTCAGCAATCAGCCAAAAACATACATCAGCTTTATATATTATAATATTAGCAATAATTTAAAAATTAGCGCTGAAAAAAATTCTGTAAATTTTTAAGATACTAAAAGAGACAGATATTAAACAATTTTAAATGAGACAAATAAGGCTTTGAGACAATTATTTATTAATCAAATGCATTCCAATTTGTTTACATAGCTAAAAGTCATCTTAAAACTTTTCCTAATTCAAAAAATTAACAATTATGTAAATAAGCAAAATAAAACAGTTATCAGAGACTAGAAGAATTCATATATAAAGCCCAAGACTTCCACATACATTTGTGCAATGAGACATGGGGAGAAAAATTAAATAATGCCACAACCATACAAAATATATTTCATTTTTAAAAATATTATCCTGAATAATAAAAAGTAAGATAAGCCTGGTGGTATAATAAATTGTATGTTTTCAAAAAACTTTATGTATGTTATTGTATGTTTTCAAAAAAAAACTTTATATGGAAACTATGGTTATTTTATGTGATATGTTTGAAATTGTATTGTACCTATAAAAACCTTCCTAATTGTTATCTCTATATGATGTGTTTCATGAATTTAGAAGAAAAATTCTATTATTTGTTTTAATCTTGTTCAGCAATAATAAAAAATACATCAGCTTTACATTATAATACATTAGCAATAATTCAAAAAAATTAGCGCTGAAAAAAATTCTGTAAATTTTTAAGATACTAAAGAAGAGACAGATATTAAACAATTTAAATGAGACAAATAAGGCTTTTTGAGACAATTTTTATTAATCAAATGCATTCCAATTTGTTTACATAGCTAAGTCAACTTAAAACTTTCCTAATTCAAAATTAACAATTATGTAATAAGCAAAAATAAACAGTTATCAGAGACTAGAAGAATTCATATATAAAATCCAAGACTTCATATACATTTGTGCAATGAGACATGGGGAAAAAAAAATTAAGAAATAATACCACAACCATACAAAAAATATATTTCATTTTTTTTAAAATATTATCCCTGAATAATAAAAAGTAAGATAAAGCCTGGTAGTATAATAAATTGTATGTTTTTTCAAAAACTTTATGTGTATGTTATTGTATGTTTTCAAAAAAACTTTATATGGAAACTTATGGTTATTTTAGTGTGATATGTTTGAAATTGTATTGCTACCTATAAAACCTTCCTAATTGTTATCTCTATATGATGTTTTCATGAATTTGAAGAAAATTCTGGCTTATTTGTTTTAATCTTGTTCAGCATAATAAAACATACATCAGCTTTACATTATAATATTAGCAATAATTCAAAAATTAGAGCTGAAAAATTCTGTAAATTTTTAAGATACTAAAGAAGAGACAGATATTAAACAAATTAAATGAGACAAATAAGGCTTTGAGATAATTATTTATTAATCAAATGCATTCCAATTTGTTTACATAGTTAAAAAAGTCATCTTAAAACTTTTCTAATTCAAAAATTAACAATTATGTAACAAGCAAAAAATAAAACAGTTATCAGAGACTAGAAGAATTTATATAAAGCTCCAAGACTTCACATACATTTGTGCAATGAGACATGGGGAGAAAAAAATTAAATAATGCCACAACCATACAAAAATATGGCTCATTTTTAAAATATTATCCCTGAATAATAAAAAGTAAGATAAGCCTGGTAGTATAATAAATTGTATGTTTTCAAAAAACTTTTATATGGAAACTTATGGTTATTTTAGTGTGATATGTTTGAAATTTGTATTGTACCTATCGCCACCTTCCTAATTGTTATCTCTATATGATGTTTTCATGAATTTAGAAGAAAATTCTATTATTTGTTTTAATCTTGTTCAGCAATAATAAAAACATACATCAGCTTTTTATATTATAATATTAGCAATAATTCAAAAATTAGAGCTGAAAAAAATTTTGTAAATTTTTAAGATACTAAAGAAGAGACAGATATTAAACAAATTAAATGAGACAAATAAGGCTTTTTGAGACGTTTATTTATTAATCAAAATGCATTCCAATTTGTTTACATAGTTAAAAAGTCATCTTAAACTTTTTCTAATTCAAAATTAACAATTATGTAAATAAGCAAAATAAAACAGTTATCAGAGACTAGAAGAATTCATATAAAGCCCAAGACTTCATATACATTTGTGCAATGAGACATGGGAGAAAATTCGAAATAATGCCACAACCATAAAAATATATTTCATTTTAAAAATATTATCCCCTGAATAATAAAAAGTAAGATAAGCCTGGTAGTATAATAAATTGTATGTTTTCAAAAAAAAACTCTTATATGGAAACTTATGGTTATTTTAGTGTGATATGTTTGAAATTGTATTGTACCTATAAAACCTTCCTAATTGTTATCTCTATATGATGTTTTCATGAATTTGAAGAAAAATTCTATTATTTGTTTTAATCTTGTTCAGCAATAATAAAAACATACATCAGCTTTATATTATAATATTAGCAATAATTTAAAAATTAGCGGCACGAAGCTTACTTGTAGTGCTGGGTACTAAGAGAACAGATATTAAACAATTTAAGTGAGACAAATAAAGACTTTGAGACAATTATTTATTAATCAAATGCATTCAATTTGTTTACATAGCTAAAAAGGATCATCTTAAAACT